>SNQJ01S0070943.1:77220-97438 GCA_010110895.2 Picea sitchensis
GGATAATGCTTTCCTGAGGCAGTGGGGCGATAGGAAATATTTCATGTACTACATGACAGAGTTCGGGTCTCTGAAGAAGACGGAAGGAGAGTCTGTCTCTGACTTCTCCAAAAGATTCAATAAGATGTATAATAAAATCCCTGCCGAGATAAAGCCTTCAGAAGCCTCGGCCAAGATCTCTTATGCTAGTGCATTTGGCCCCGATTTTTGTCTGTTACTGAGAGAAAGAAGAGCCACCTCCTTGGCTCAAATGAAATATGTGGCCATAGAAGTGGAATCCAATGTGTTAGAAGCCGATAGACTGAGAAGCAAGATCAACGCAGACAGGAGGAAGGGAAGGTCGGAAGCCTCGACTTCTGGCCCATCGGTGCCCCACCCTCAAGTGGATGAACTAACCAGGATGGTGAAGTCTCTGTCTGCAGAGATGGAGAGAATGAGGGTGGAAGGGAGGCAATCATACAAAGGCCCCCAAAACGCCAAAAAGGGAGGAGGTTTTAGAAGTCCCAACAATATTGCTTCCCCGACTGTGCAAAGGGAGAGGGGAAGAGACGGAGAAGACCAAAAGATTTAGGCCCCTTTCCAAAACAATTTTGTGGCCGAGGGGGAATAAGGGGAAACAGAGGAGTTGGATATTGAAACCCATTTCTTCAGGGACACTCCTCCTTTTCCTCATCTCACTCAATCAGCATATGAGGAGTCTCTCATGGACAGTCAGCTAAATGAGCTGAGCAAGGAAAACAAGACTAGTGGTCGCCAAGGCAGGTATGACCTGAGGTCCCAGAAGAAAGCAGTAACACCTGATGTCCCTAAGAAGCTCACCAGAATAGAGAAGCCTGCTAATGAAGCAGCAGACAATCACAGAGGTAAGAAGACCCAACCCCTCTCTCCCATTATCCAGAGTCATGCTCCCAAAATAAGAGAAATCCTAAATCTCTCATCTTCTTTTAATTTTGAGCATGAAATTCAAAAAATCAGAATCCATGTGCCCCTGGCAGAATTGATCAAGCATGAAGGGTTCAAGAAACGCTTCTCTGAGATTTTATAGTCTGAGGCCTCATTCCTTCCCACAGACTCCATCAATTTACAAGATGAAAAGCCTGCAGTTATTCTAGGCCCTATGGTAGAAGACAGGAATGACTCGTCCCCCCCTTTCTACACTTCCTTGAACATCCATGACAAGGTATTGCACAATTGTTTGATGGATTCAGGGGCTTCTCGCAACCTTATGCCCAAAACTGTCATGGAAGAGTTAGGGCTAGAAGTCACCCGAGCCTATCATGACCTCTATTCCTTCGACTCCGGGAAAGTTCAGTGTCTTGGAGTTATCAAAGACCTAGTCGTGACCTTGTTTCAGTTGCCCATGAAAAGTGTGGTCATGGATATTGTAGTGGTCTATGTCCCCCCCAAGTTCGGTATGTTGTTGTCAAGATCTTGGATAAAAATACTGGGGGGAACTTTGCAAATGGACCTCACATATGCTACTATCCCAGTGTTTGGAGGAGAGCATAGAAGGCTATACAGAGAAGCCCAACTGGCCTATATAATCAGTGATGAGGCCAACCCTACCAACCATCCCATTTTTGCCTTGGACACTGATTTAGGTTCTAGTGTGCTTCAACTCACCCATGCTCCCGAACCTCCTCTTAAACTCAAAAAGTAGCCCACCATTTCCCCCAAATTTCCTCCCTCCATCACCCCCGTCTGGAAAATGTTCTTTGATGGAGCCTCTTCCAGGGAAGGCGCTGGATCTGGTGTGGTTTTTGTGTCACCTGCTCAGGAAACCATATCTCTATCGTACAAACTAGAATTTGAAACCACCAACAATGTGGCAGAGTATGAGGCTCTTGTTCTGGGATTAAGAGTTGCGAGGGAAATGGGAATTCAAGAGGTAGCAGTGTTCGGCGATGCAGAGTTGGTGGTCCAACAGATCAGAAACGCTTATCAGGCTAAGCATCCTCGACTCAGAAGCTACAAAAATGAGGTGTGGGACCTAGTTGATAGTTTCTTCTCGGCATTTAACATCTCTTTCATCCCAAGAGAGGAGAACACAATGGCAGATTCCTTGGCTACATCGACAAGTAATTTCAAAGTACCCTTGCCGCCTAAATTTAGATATGACGTGGAAGTAAAATACAGGCCCTCCATACCTGACAACGTCAAACATTGGAAGGTACTCGAGGATGATCTCGAAATCAAGAAGTTCTTGGAGACAGTCGAAGAATTTTCAGAAATGCACATCGATCAAGACACGGTCTCTGAAGAAAAGCTTGGTGGGGGTAATTTTCTTAATAAGATTGCAGAGCATAACATTGTGCAGCTGCCCAACAATCATATTCCAAGAGGACTGGTTCCTTTGGAAAGGATTTTTGATGGAAATGATGTGGCATTAAAGGGGGAGATCTCAGTAGATGATGTTGATACTATTCAGTGCAACATTGGCACCGAGAGTAAGCCCAGGTTTGTCAAAATGTCGAGAAGTCTGACAAAGGAGCAGAGGTCGAAATACGTTGGACTTCTGAGGGAATTTGCTGATGTTTTTGCTTGGACCTATGAAGACCTCAAAACATATGACATTACTTTCATCGAGCATCAAATCCCATTAAAAGAGGAGGTGAGGCCATTCAGGTAGAAGCTGAGACAGATCAATCCTATATTGTTGCCTATCATGGAGAGGGAAGTGAAGAAGTTGCTTCAAGCTCAGATCATTGTGCCACTGAGATATTCATAGTGGGTGGCCAACTTGGTGCTAGTAAGGAAAAATAATGGAGAGATCCGACTTTGTGTAGACTTCAGAAACCTGAACAGGAGCTCACGAAAGGATAACTACCCCTTAACAAAGATGGAACACATACTGCAGAGGGTAACAGGAGCTTCCAGGATGTCCATGATTGATGGTTTCTTTGGCTACAATCAAGTCTTTGTTCTGCCTGAGGACAGGGACAAGACAACATTCACCACTCCATGGGGCACATTCATGTATGCCAAGATGCCATTTGCATTAATGAATGCAGGGGCAACGTTTCAGCGTGCCATGGACATAGCTTTTGTTGGGGAAAAGGATAAATTTGTGGTCGTTTATCTGGATGACATCACAGTGTTTTCAAAATATGATAAAGAACACCATCGCCATCTCAGGAAGGTTTTCTTGAAATGCAGAAATTTTGGCATTTCATTAAACCCCAAGAAATCTCTATTCACCATGCAGAAGGGAAAGTTACTAGGCCACATAGTATCAGCGGAAGGAGTCAGAATTGTCCCCAACAGAGTTGAGGCGATACAAGCCTTATCGATCTCGAGGTCCAAGAAAGAGGTCTAATCTTTCCTCGATAAAATTAACTTTGTTGAGGAGGTAAAGCTTATAACAGCCATGTTGAAGAAAGAAAATGAAGTAAGGTGGACCCCTCAATCGCGACATTCCTTTGAGTAAATCAAGAAGGCCCTGACTGAAGCTCCTTTGCTTATCAGTCCCAACTACTCGAAGGATTTCCTTATTTTCTCCTTTGCCTCACCTGACACAGTGGTTGTTGTTCTATTACAGACAAACGACATTGGGTTGGAGCAGCCTATTGCTTATTTCAGCCGAGCATTGAGGGATGCTGAAGTCAGGTATGACACTATGGAGAAGCAGGCCTATGCTCTAGTAAAAGCTCTCAAAGCCTTTAGAACCTACGTCCTGCAGTCAAAAAATCATCGCCTATGTCCCCTCGGTTGTTGTTAAAGACATTGTCATTCAGCCTGACATAGACGGGAGAAGGAGTAAATGGATAGCCAAAATTCTGGAATTCGACCTGGAAATAAGGCCTACCAAATTAGTCAAAGGTCAAGGTTTAGCCAAGTTGTTGGTTGAAGCCAATTACCAAGCTTTGGAGATAAATTTCATCAACGAATGCTCAGGTATTCAGCAGGATCGGTTGTCTGACATAGACCCTCAAAGGGATCCCCCATTGCCTCGATGTCCTTGGTATAAGGATGTCGCATACTTTCTGCAAGAGTTGCGGCCTCCAGACGGCCTGCAAAGAAACAAAGCAAGAGCTCTGAAGCTCAAGGCAGTCAGATACTGCCTTATCGATCAAATTTTATATTGGAGAGACCCCCTGGGGGTGCTTTTAAAATGCATGAGTCCACAAGAGGCCGAAATGATCGTGGTTGAATTTCATAGTGGCTTGAGTGGAGGGCACCATTTCTAGAAAGCCACAACCCACAAAATCCTCAGGGATGGATACTACTGGCCTACCGTGTTCACTGACGTCTGCAAAAGGGTCAAAGCCTGCATCAAATGTCAAAAATTTGCAGGAAAGCAGCAGCTCAAGTCTCTGTCGTTAAATCCGGTGGTGGTTTCAGGACCTTTCCAGTAGTGGGGCCTAGATTTCATTGGAGAAATTCACCCTGCTTCTAGTGGGTAGCACAGGTGGATCCTGACTTCTACATATTTCTTTACCAAATGGATTGAAGCTATCCCTACCAGGAGTGCTTCCCACAAGGTAATCATTGGATTCCTGGAGGACCTCATCACGAGATTCGGCTGCCTGAGTAAAATTGTCACTGATAACACAGCCGCTTTCGGGTCCGAGCCGTTGGCCAAGTTCTGCGAGTAGTTCAGAATCAAGCTGATTCACTCCACCCCATATTACCCACAGGGCAACGGTTTAGCAGAATCCTCCAACAAAAGCCTGATAAGGATCATCAAAAGGCTGTTGGAAGACAACAAGAAGGCCTGGCATTCCAGATTAAAATTTACTCTATGGGTCGACCGAGTGACCACAAAGAGATCTATCGGCGTCTCTCCTTTCCAATTAGTCTATGGAGCGGAGGTTGTTTTCCCCTCTCAGTTATCCATTCTTGTAGCAAAATTCCTCCAGGACCATCAGGAGGAGCCTGATGACATGATCAAAAGGATTCATCAGCTAGTGGAGGTCCAGTAGGCTAGGGAGCAGACAGTGAACAAAATTCAAGACCATCAACGAAAGATCAAGCAGGTTTTCGATAAGAAGGCCAAGAAGGAGCAGTTCCAGATAGGAGACCTGGTGCTGAAATGGGATGCTCCTAAGCAAGATAAGGGAAAACACAACAAATTTGAAGCCCTGTGGATCAGGCCTTTCAAAATCTCCGAGACTTTCTCAAATAACACGTACAGGTTGCGAGGTTTGGAAGGTGAAGAAGTTTTCAGCAGCCCAGTGAATGGGCATTTTCTAAAGAATTGTTTTGTTTGAGTCTCAGATGGCTCCTTCGTTTGTAAATATTGTCCTTTTGTTTCTTTGTTCGTTTTCGTTTTTATTTTTCGGCTTAATAATGACTCCATAGCCCAACAGCAAGGCACTGGAGCTGCAAAATGAGTCCTTAGAGCATCACAGGGACGACTCTATCCCCCCTGGAGCCTAATGTTAGCAACACTACTTGTCTTCGGCATAGGGATATCTGGGTCTGCATGTTGCACGAGAAGCACCCAAGCGCAGCACACAGAAGAAATCCATTTCGGGTCCAGGTCAAGCAAGCGAGCGCTCCAATTTCAATGTTCAGGATGTATCCAAAGAATCAGATCAGCGGTGGGCGGGAAATCATGATTAGCAAAGTTGTGCTAAGGTTAGCGCAATGGATAGCGCCCATAGCATGTTCAGAAATGGATGACAGTCGTTCATCCCAAAGGGCATGTGGCACGAGATCTGGTCACGTCAGATTTTCGACAGTCGCGAGTGAAAAGGGTGAAGGTTTTATGTCTTTGAACATTACGAAACCCCGAACCCCGACAGCGCCGAAACTGGGGCCCGCGACATCACGAAACACTTTCAGTCGTCCAGCTAAAGGGGACACCTGGCAGCAAATTGGGCCATCTCGGTGTTTCGCCCATCGCGACTCCAAGGCGCAAAGAGCAGCTTCGTTATATTTCGATGTGCGAGGTGCCGGGAGAGTCCTGGACACGGGCCCACAGCAGCGTCAGGTGAGTTCAGGGCCGTTAGATCTAAGAGGGACGTGTGGCCCCAAATTGAGTCGTCTCAGCGTTTCGCTCATCACGATTTCAAAGTCTAGGGATAGCCCCTTCATATTCGCGAACGTCGAAAGCGCCTTGGGGATAAGCACGTGGTCACATTCCATGGTCACTTGGAGAAAGAAAGGAGCTATGTAAAGAAGGCCAAAGGCGCCGAGTTCAGATACAAAGGGGATCATCGCGATCTCCAGGCGCCATCGGATCCGATCTCAATACTTTTTCTAACATTGAAGTAAATGAAGGAAAGAGCGGGTGGTTGAAACCTCCTTTCATTCATTAAGTGAGGGGAATGGAGAGTATGGCAAGCCGCCTGCTTGAAGAGGTCCTGTGTATCGATTTTGTCAAAGAATCCATGTCAAAGTCCTCAACTCGACAGAGAAGTATGTGCACGCTAGCCCAACACTTAATGGCTCAACTACCCCCCTTACAGGAGCCATGCGTAGTTAAGGTGGCACTTAAAGAAATATATCAATACGAGTTTGAATGAAGGGACACCAAGCCTTGGGTGACTAGGCACGCCTTTGTGAGGGGAATTTTCCTGAGTATATAGACTCAGTCTTTTTATTTTGTAAATATCGATGGTTGAGCAAAGCTCCCAATTGTAAGATTTTGATGAAGCGTTGGTCGCTCTGGTAAATATAGAAGGAATTTGAGACTTCTTACCTTATGGATGTCAGCTTCTTTTCCATTTCTTTGTTTACTGTGTTAGAACAACTCGTAATTGGAGGATCCAGTCAAGTTGCTATGTTGTAGGATGATGTAGGTTGGATCACTGCAACAGTCTCAGTGTTTCTAATCAGTTCTTGTGTTTTCTTAGCGCTGGAATGGCTCGGAATTGGAGGATCCAGTCGAATCACCCCTCATCTCTTTGAAACTCTGGACCAAGAGGATCTTGGCTTCTGAGTTTTTCTTCTTCAAGCTTCCGGAGACCTGTGGCCCGAGGTTGTCTTGCTCACCCTTCTCACAAGTCTTCCATCTACCACCCTTTAATCAACTTACTGACATAAGTTGGATCAAGACCTCCCTTGCTTTCTACATACCAGGCCCAGTTTCCTGTGTTAAAGCTATATTTTCTTGAGTCTTCACCCATCTGATCGCCCCATTAAACAAATCGTGACATAAAACTGATGGGCGTTAGGCTCTGCTCCTGTAAGCAATCCATGAGTGACTTATGACGCTAACAAAAGGCATGTACGAGGAAAGCGACAGTTGGAAGGAAGAGCAGCATGTGTGCATGAAGGGAAGACCTAACGACGTTAGGGTTAGGGTTTTTGTAATACATTGTAATGCCCGATGAGCCAGAAACATATAAATATAGATACCTAGGTCTCATAGAGGATACTAGAGTTAGGTTTGGAGAGTTAATGAAGCAGAGATAGAGAAACCATGTTAGGGAGTTTTGAAGAAACAATATTGTAATCTGATACCTTTTTTTTTAAGTTATTGAGTTGAGGAGGAGCCAGGAGGGTATATCTTGAGGGTTAGATCGCAGGCTGAGGAGCTTGGTGTGATCTAGTCCACCTCATAATAGATCTCGACTCGACTGAGGGGAGTTGTAAAGCGCATGGCACTGTAGTGTTGGAACTACTATAATAGAAGAGCTTAAGAGCTAGATCTTTGTGGATGTATCCCAGGAGGGGGTGAACCACGGTAAAACATGTGCTATGTGATTGAATGCTTGTGTTTCTTTTATTGTTTATCAGTAGATATTAGCAGAATGAATGAATGGGCTTGCTACATGCATAATTAGGAATGATAGTATATTGTGTTAATATGCTAAACAGAACCCCCTGCACATACTTATTAGATCCCCACTCAATCCTGGACTGCAAACACTTGAGTATTGTAGTCACCCATTAAGACTATCTTGGGTGAGACTGTGCAGTGCACTCTATGTGATACGTTTCCTTCTGGTTTACCAGGAGGGTCGATAGTTTTAGAGGATTTGTTGGAACCCTATTAGACTTGAACCTTGGGTCAATCATGTTAAATATATAAACTCTGAAAGTAATCCAAAAAATGGTTTTATTGTTTGTTGGAACAATATAGGATTGTATAGATGGGATCTATTGAAAGTCCGTTAAAAGAAACGTAAGATCTGCGGAAAGTGGGTCAAGGGAATATTGAATCAGACGAGAAGAAGGTGAGAATGTGTCGCTAGAAGGGAATGTTGAGACCGCTTAATCCCATGAAAGTAGAGATCAAAAGATGGTTGAGGACAAAGGAGATGTAGTTTGCACAAAAAGATAACAGAAACCCTAGAGTAACACCATGCAAATACGTTGAGAAGTATGTGTTTATTGATCTGCATGAAGTCTTTTTCTGTGATTTTCCACACTTATTGCAGGAGTGGATATTTAGGTTGAAGGATAACCACGCAAAAAATTGGATACGACAGTTAGAGTGGAACCCAGTTCAGATTGAGCAGTTACAGCAGTTGAATAATAAATTCACCCGCACAGTAGATTTTTGGCTCAACAGTATTGTAGCAGGCTTTATAACAGAATTTGCAGTAGATACAACAAATTATCTAAAGTCATACAGTGCAGTGGAGCAAGAGTTTCTATGAGGGCCATGAGGGAGATATATTAGATCGTTGTGTACTTATATTAAGATATTTCTCTATAACAAAGGTGTAATGACAATGGAGTCAGAAAGATAAACTTCCCTACGTGCATGGGGGAAGGGGGGAAGCACTGACAGAAAGAGGAGAAATGGAAGGAGAAGTGGATAAAGGAAAGAAGGAGGAACCCTTGGACCCAATCATGATGGACGATGACCAGATCAAGTGGATCATGGAGATAGTTGGAAAGACGTGCAGTGGAGTACCCTACCAATACAAGGTGAACACAAAGAAGAGAGTCATAGCCACGAGGGAAGGCTTAGAAAGTGATGAAGAAGAGGTAGAGGATATTTGGGCTGTGGAGCAGATTAAGGAAATCCTACGTGCAACATACGAGAGGAAGATGAGAGGTCCAAAAGTGGGAACCGAAGGAAATAATCCTATCCATATTAATGTCAGTGTGGAACCCATAAACCCATGTGTGACTAACACACCAAGAAGCACAACACTGTTTAGACAAATGAATTTCAAGAGAAGAAAGATAGCAAGAATTACATCTACACAAGGAACAACAACTGGAGGAGCCAGTTCAGGAAGCACTAGCCAAGTATCTACACCGCACGAAGGTAGTATTTCAACATTCAGGATGGTATTACACGATCCCACCATCAGGTTACCAAAATTCAAAGGAGAAGCATCATAAGACCCGAAGAAGCACTTGTTTATCTGTGAGAAGATATGGGAAGCAAAACAGATCACAGACGAGGACACTAAACTTGCACAGCCAACAATTACACTAAGGTATCACACACTGGATTGGTATATGAGTTTATCTATAAACAATCCACTAGGGACAACCAAAACAATTGCATACATCAAGAAATTGTTGATAAATGAGTTTCAAAATCCAAGTTCAGAGGATCAGTACATGAATGAGATGATAGAAATTAGACAAAAACCAGGAGAATCTGTATTGATCATAGATTCAAGTGACTGAAAGGAAAGTTGAAATATCTCATGACTGATATGCAACACAGGAACATGTTCATCAATTCACTACTACCACACTTAAAATATCCATTGCGACAACAGAAGTTTCAGACGCAAGTAGAGGCTCTATAGGCATCCCTGCAACTAGAAGAAAACCAATATCAGAAGACGAATCCATCCATCGAAGAGATAAAGGAGGATTTGAAGAACTTAATGTTCCAACTAAACCAGAACAAAAGTAAGGACAAGCGAGAAGTTGTTTGCTGTACCACATGCAGGATGAAAGGACACCACAAGAATGAATGTCCAACATTTGTGCAATATATGGCCGCATGGATGCCAAATTCGTTACCAACATGACGACTATGGTGTGAAATCTATAAGAAACCGGACCATCATCCATATCACTGCCCCATGATGGAGAAATACCAAACAGTCCCAAAGAGTTCATATTGCAACTTTTGCAAGTCAGTGGGCCATGATGACAAAGACTGTATAACTATGGACTTGATGAGAGAAAGGACATCGGATGCATATAGGGTGCAGGAAGAAATGATGATTAGGCCAGCCGCACCTCAATTTAACCAAGTTCCAACCCCATACAACACTGTGCAGTAGTAGTATAATATTGCGCAGCAAACATATAATACCGCGCAACCATAGTACAACACAACACAACCCCAATACAATACCGCACAGTACAATCAAGCACCTTCGTATAACACACTGAGAGGAGATCAAGCTGGCTACAGAGGTGGAGGATGAGCAAGAGGAGGATTTGGAAGAGGTAAGGGACCAGTGGTATGTCACAACTATCAACAACTGAGACATTATACAAGAGAATGTCCACTTCCACCAGTGACTTGTATGTATTGTCATGCATCTGATCACAACACAGAGTAATGTCCTACATTACTAGGGAAGATCCAGGAAAAGAGGAATCAAAACAACCAGAATGTTCAATGGATTTCATCGAAAGTGAGGGATGACGGAAGAAACATCAACATAGTTATGTCCGAAGGAGCTAAAATAGGAAATGATGCAGTCTATCAAGATCCAATACAACACCAGTGGGTGAAGAAGAATGTCGAACCAAGGAAACAGTTCGATGCGCAGAATGAGAAGGAAACATTTTAGCAAGCCAGAAAATAATTTATGAATCAAGACATCGCGTCGACTTCAACTGCGCAGCAGAGAAAGGAAGTACCAGAGTACGAGATGCCTCCATCACTGGATCAGACCAAAGAAATGAAGCCCCTGGGACAAGTAAGTACAATCAAAGGATTTTTGCAATCATGCATAAAAATATTGAATGATCCATCCTCTATCAAAATATTGAAAAATATATTAGAAAGATGTAGCATAGAGACATACAGAAAACTAGAACAAAAGACAGTTAATCACCTATATACAAGGAGAAGAACAAGTAGGGAGTTCAGGCTGAATGCCAACATCCGATATTTTAACATGGGATATATAATATTGGATCTAGGATCTGAAGTCAATGTATTACCCAAGAAGACATGGAAATGTATGGGAGAGCCCACATTAGGATATTCACCCTTTCCGCTGAAACTAGAAAACCAACACAGAGTTCTACCAATTGGCAGACTGAAAGGAGTGACACTAGATCTGGATGGAGTGCGCACTAAAGTAGACTTCGAAGTGATTGAAATAGTGGATGGCACAACACCATTTCTAGGATTGCTTGGCTTGGATTGGGCATTTGATAACTAGGCCATAATCAATTTAAAGACACGAAAAATGACATTTGAGTGAAGAGAATACAGGGTCATTGCGCCATTAGACCCATCAGAAGGAGAGCGATTTGTAGAACCTACTTTCTTATACTTGGAGAAAATCAACCATTTGTACAGAACAAATGTGCGCGATGAGGATTATGTCAACCCAACTGCAGATGGGATACTCAGTTGGCGGAGTATTACTTCATGTGCGACGGACTTAGATACAGGTTTAGAAAACTGACAGCAGAGGCTACACAAAGTTTCCACAAGAAGATGTGCAAGAATAAACCGCACAGTAAGATGGGTAGGTATGGAGATAAGGGAACCACCCAGTTTCCATGGAGTAAACGATCTAGAAACATTCTTTGCATGATACGAAGATGAAGTGTTAGAAAACCAGAGACTCTTAGCACTAGATATATCACTCAAGGCCACACCTGCAAGATGGTGGGGCGCACACAAGGAAACAATCAAGGATTGGTACCAATGTAAGCAGTTACTATGCATAAGGTTTCACATAGAACAGAGAAGCAACCAACTGTAGAAGTACGATGGACAAGGGGCACCAACGGAACACTTGGAGAAGTGCAGAGAGCTGTGGAAAATGACACCCACGGAGGAATGGCATCATCATTTCATACATACCTTAGAAGGCATACCAACAAACGGGTATAAGGACCAGGAACTTCGCAGAGGAACTGTGAGCTGGCCAGTATTACAACAGAATTTTACAGTCACTTTCTCATTTGAGGATGAGAACCCCAACATAGATGCAACACTTAAGCAGATAAGAGGGGTGATATTCATTAAGGAACCAGAAGTCGAAATCATAATAGAAGAACAACAACGAAACAGACAAATAGTGAAAGAATTGTTGTCATGCTACCATGTGCCGGAAGAAGCACCAGATGAAGACGACCCGCGCGATATTCAAATAGAGGAAGAGGAAAGTGAAAGAGAAATCAAAGGTCCACCTCTAGAATTAGAAGTAATCGTTGTGTCGATCAAGGTGAAGAAAGTCAACATTGGGACAGTTGAAATCCCAAAATGACTAGCATTGGAGACTACTGGGATGAGCAAAAAATAGAAAGCATAATAGAGTTACTACGCAAGTACAACGATCTGTTCCCCACAACATTTACTGAAATGAAGGGCCTAGCAGGAGATATAGGATAAATGAAGATACCACTCAGATCTGAGGCAAGACCGATTAGACAACGACCATACAGACTAAATCCAATCTATAAGAAGAAAATTAAAGCTAAGATCGATAGAATGCTCGAGGATGGCATCATAGAACCTGTGGAAGAATCAGAATGGATAATCTCGATGGTAGTTCAGGAGAAAAACAAGGCAGGATAATAATATGCACCGACTTCAGGAAGTTGAACAATGCATGCCTACATGACATGTTCCCGACACCTTTCACGGATGAAGTATTGGAGAACGTAGGAGGACACGAAGTTTACTCATTCACTGATGGATTCTCAGGATACCACCAAATCAAGATAGCACAGGTAAATAGATACAAGACCCCTTTTGCTATGGAATGGGGATCCTACCAGTACACAATCATGCTGTTTGGACTAAAGAATGCACTAGCAATATTCTCCAGAGTAGTCATAGCTGCATTTAAAGAATTTATCCACCATTTTCTAGAGGTATACTTGGATGATTGGACAGTCTATAGTCTGTTGAAAGACCATGTAGACGTCTTGCAGCTAATGTTAGAAAGATGTAGGCAGTGCCATATATCATTAAACATCAAGAAGTGTATTTTTGGAACATTGTTTGGGATACTATTAGGCCATATAGTATGCAAGCAAGGTTTACTAGTAGACCTTGCAAAGATCACAATAATCGTTAACCTGTCGCCACAAAAAACAGTTCGTCAACTAAGGGAAACATTGGGACACACAGGATACTACAGAAAATTTATCAAAGGGTACACGCAAATCACTGCGCCAATGAAGAAATTGTTAAGGAAAGATACAAAGTTTCAGTTGAATGAAGATTGTCAACATGGTCTGGATACGCTGAAAGAAAAGATGGTAACAACACCAACAGTAGTATTTCCAAACTGGGAGAATAAATTCCACATACATGTAGATGCATCATCCATAACACTTGGAGCTATTTTGGTGCAGTCGAGAGTAGGAGATTTGGATCATCCTATAGCATTCGCGACAAAAAACTATCAAAATCAGAACAAAACTACAACACTACAGAAAGGGAAGGCTTAGTCATGGTCTACGCACTGCGGAAGTTTAGACATTACTTACTGGGAAAACATTTTAAGATGTTCACATATCACTCAGCCCTTAATTACCTAGTCAACAAGCCAGTGTTGGGGGGAGAGAATCTGTCGATGGTTACTCATGTTTCAAGAATTTTATTTTGCAGTAATATTCAAGCCAAGGAAACTGAACGTAGGACCTAACCATCTATCAAGGGTCCCGAATGAAGAGGAACCTACAAGATTAGAAGATAACTTTATGGACGCACAGTTATTTTCAGTTCAGATTTTCGATGAATACTTTGCAGACATCATCCAGTACTTAAGTACAGGTACTGTGCCATAGGAATATAACACCGTGCAGAAGAAAAACATGGCAGTCCAGGCTGCAGACTATCATCTGATTGCATGACACTTATACAAAATGGGCACAGATAGAATCTTGCGAAGATATGTGCTAGAACATGAAAGACCAAGAATCTTAGCAGAAGCCCATGAAGGAATAGCAGGAGGACATTACGCAGGAAAAGATACCACGTAGAAGGTATTTTGCGCAGGACTATGGTGGCCGACCATTCACAGGGACTCGAAGGACTACTTCCAGCGATGCGATGTATGTGAGAGGGTTGGTAAACCTAATCAAAGGGACGAGATGCCACTATGACCACATGTGACTTTGCAGGTATTCAAAAAATGGGAAATAGATTTTTTGGGACTAATTAAACCACCAACAAAGAGGACAGGAGCAAGGTACATTGTCACTGCGACAGAATACCTGACAATATGGGAGAAAGCAACACCAATCAAAGACTGCAACACACTTTCTATTTGAACATGTGATTACTAGATTCGGTTGCCCAAGAATTTTGATGAGTGACCAAGGCACTCATTTCATTAACAGTACTATCAAGGCTATGACTGAGGAATTTGAAGTCCATCATCAAAAGAGTACTCCATATCGTCCGCAAGAAAACGAAATAGTAGAAGCATTTAACAAAATCCTTGACAATGCACTGACGAAAATATATAATGTTAACCGGGATGATTGGGACCTAAAAATACCAGTAGTATTGTGGGCATATAGAACCACATGCAAAAATTTGATAGGACACATGCCATTTAGAATGGTATATGGAAATGAAGCAGTAGTTCCATTAGAATTTCTGGTACACTATCTGCACATAGCAGTGATTATGAACATGACAGAATGAGGCGCAGTGCAGGATAGGCTGAATCAATTGACGATTATGGAGGAAGATCGAATCCTAGTAGGGTTCCACCAAAAAGTGCAGAAAACAAGGGAAAAATCTTGGTATGACAAACATATCAAGAATAAAACCTTCAAGGCAGGAGACTCAGTGTTAATGTATGACAGTAAATACATTCAACACCCTGGAAAACTCAGAATGCACTGATTAGGACCATATGAAGTAAATATTGTCACAAACTGGGGAGATGTACAGTTGAAAGAATCAGGAGGTGCATAAATCAGAGGAATGATCAATGGGATTCGACTGAAGTTGTACAAGGACAGTCGACCACCCACAACTTGAAAGATACGTTGCAATAAAAAATAAAAAATAAAGATATCAAAAGGTACCAATAGAGGCATAGTGCACCGAAACAAGAAGGAGCACACACACTCGGTAGTATGACCCCAAGGAAGACAAGTCCAACGTTCATTTTAAAGAAAAACCAAGCGGGAAAGGAGGCTACGGAGAAAGAAGCGCTAAGTGACGAAGGCCAGCGGAATTAAATGTAGGAAACGACTGACGAGATGTCGCATTAATCACGCCAACCGAAGATGACAGGGAAATTAATAGCAGGTACAAAGGAATCGAAGGTTCATTGAATCCAGAGTAGAGGTAACATCTTCGACAAGCTTCACACAATGCCCATACAAAGCAGGGACGTGAGAGCAGAAAGATTATTGTGAAATTAGAAAATGCAGAGAGCAATAAGGCATAAGAAGTAGAGAGGGAATTTTATAGAGTTTACAGAGGCTATTGAGCTCGACGAACGATAATTTTTTACACCATGGCACCACCTAAACAAGGGGAACCGAGCCAGACATCCAGACAACCCGGCGTTAGGACCAGAGCACAAATGCAATCATAGGGAGATGAACATCAACCATCTCTGCTGCCAGAAATCATCAAAGTGAACGAAATACCATCGTCGGATGTAACACCAGTAAGCTCCACATGCATTGAGGAAGAAACCCAGCATACAACACCTGCGGGAATGGACATCGATAGGCCAGAAGAGGGGTAGGGCCAACAGAATGAAGGTGCAGGAGGCCAAGTGAAACCACAAAACCCTACAAGAGCCCCGAGAGGCAATGGAATGGCTTCAAACTAGGAAGAAATGGTCGTGCGAGAAGAATCACAGACAACCATGTCGAAATAGCCACAGGAGGAAGCAATGGAGGATGTCACTAGCCGACCAGAGCAGGTTGTTGAAGAAAAAACAATGGAGGTTGGAACTTCGAGCCAACCACCACAGCAAAAGGACAAGCAAAAGGTACCTAGGTCACCATGCAAATAACCCGCTGCAACAATTGTTTTTTCATGCATACCGGAAGGGGTATGTATAAAATAATATTTGTTAGGTCATGTATAAAAGTTGAGGTACTCAGAAGATGATGTAACGGACACAGACAAGTTCCCATAGTTTGCTAAGAAATTCTACCTACATACTATGGGTGTAGATCTGTTTGGGGAATCGATTCATCAACTAGTCCAGTGGGCAGCAAGACTAGAAAAAACTGGGATTTTAGGTCTATTGGACCTACCACACTTTGGTAGAGGCCAGCATGCAAACAGTTTCATCAAAAAGTTGATGGCAGTCACACATGGTGGAGATCTGTGGCTGGAAAAGCTCATCTCAATAGACGTAGAGCTTATTGCACACATCACAGGGATGTCATCATAGGGCATGGATCCCGCACAGTTCCTCGGGGAGAAAACAAAGGAGAAATCATTGGTCGAGGAGATGAAAAATAAATAAGACAACTAAAGGGGGACATGCGGAATCATTATCAAGTGGATTAGTGACATCGTGAAAAGAATGGCCACAAAAATTATGGCCTGCAAGCTGCTCAGAAAATGTCGCAAGGAGGAAGTCTCAGCTAGGGTTATCGCAGTTGCAGCACAATTTTTCGAGGGAATCACAATCAGTTGGGCCCCCTATTTGTTGAATATGTTTCTAGATGACTGCAAGGATGCACAGGATCTAGGGACATAATTTCATTATTCACGGTTGATCATCCTGATAGCCATTATGGCATGGAAGGAGCCGAATTACACATTTTTCACCACTATACCCAAACCCAACCATGGAGCAAGATACTTATCAATTGGAGCCACTTCGGATGCCAAGAATAGAAGAATGAATGCAACTATATTCGAATTATATCTCCCCGACCTACAAGAGACCATCACCAACATTTGGAGGATAACACTGGAAGTTGTTGCACGCTATCAGGGCATAGCCAACTTCAAGTCCACTAGGCATGTGATGTGGATCCAGGCGCGGAAGGACGCCAACAAGGAATGGCTACAACTACGCTACTGCATCACGAAGGGAGACATACAAATGGCCATCAAGGATTGGGAAGACGAATGGAGGATTCCAGTCCTCACTCAAGACATACCTACAAGGGTAGAGGAGGAGGAAGCAAGACGATAACATAAACATATTGAGGAGGAAGGGAAGGAATAGACACAGCCCCAGGAAATCACAATGCCCAAGAAGCCAAGGACAAGCTAGACCAAACCACAATAGAAGAAAGGGGGGACATCCAAGGCAGGAATCCAGAATGGGAAGAAGAAAAATACATAGGCACCTCAAGTACAATAGAAACAGGTCGAGGCAGCGCAAGGGACTGCACCAATTCCTACTCCAAAGGAGCCAGGCCCAACTAAGCGGCCAACTACTCATACAGGGGGTGCGCACAAGAATATGAAGGTGCATAGAACACCTCTAGAATACACGATCACAGAGGATGATGCGGAAATGATAGCCCAAGTGGTTCAGAATCGCACATTCAAGTATTTTGATAATGTTGCACACCAAAGGGACATAATTGAAGAAGAGATGGCAGAGATGCGTCAGCTCCTCAGGAAGATCGAAGAAGCGCAGGTAGTCAGCAATAGCATGGAAACGGGGTCCTCGGTATCATAGATAGGAGGAGAACCTAGACCAAGCGAGCAGGACATATTCCAGACGATATCACAGTTGAGTTCAACATTTCATGTCATGCCCAGCATGTTGAGCATGGAAGAGATTGTGGGGCAGACACCCCTAAAGGAATTGGCTCAATTGTAGTTGGTATTGCCGCGGATACCGACCAAGGCCCTATATAAACTACAGGTCAGCGTTACATAGGAGGTATAGTCTCGTGCACGCACAGTTACAGTCGAACTGCAGCAGGTAAAATATAAACAGGACAAGCTGGAATTGGTATTCGAGCAGGCCAAGATCGATACCAATGAGGAGAGGGAATGCATGAAAGGAATGGAAAAGAAAGTGGTCGTAGCCTATGATAATATTATAAATACCATGCAGATAGTTGAACTCATAGAAAAAGAAAATATTGATCAGATTGAGTAGACAATCGATCAATACCAGCAGGAGATCGAGAATCTCTGAGAGCAGCTCACACCTACAACTCCACCAGTAGTGAAGGAACGAAGGAAACAAGAGGAAACAAAGCAGATACAAGAGATAGAATGGCAAGTTCACACAGCGGGCGACTTGTTCGAGCAAGCAGCGCAGCTCTGTACAAAGCTGGAAGAGGATCAATAGTCCAGCAATGGGACTAGGAAGGAGAAAGGATAAGCGCAGCTATCCAAGACCTCAAGTAGAGGAAAAAGACAATTTCGATCACAGAGCACGTCAAAGGGGCACAAGACATGAAGAAACTGCAGGCAGAAATCATAATTGTGCAAACGCAGAAAAAGGAGTGGTAGGCTCAAATGGAACCGCTCCAAGAGCGAGCGGCAGAGGTCATCGCACAGGCAGAGGAAGATAAGACATATATGGCACAAACCTAGCCAGAATGTGCAAGGTTGGTCAATGATGAGATTGCAGTGCAGATATTGGGCGCACTCAAGGAGAAGACCGCGCAGGCCCAAACGCATGCAACGGAGCTCAGGGAGAAGTTCCAAACAATCACCAGGGAGATCAACGAATCACACATAGGTTAGATGGCTCGGGACGAGCCACATGTCAGTGTTGGGGGACTGTTGGAAGCAGTCCAAAGCAAAAATAAAGGCTATTTTGGGAAAGAAAGGCATGTACAAGGAAAGCGATAGCTGGAAAGAAGAACAGCGCGTGTGCATGCAGGGAAGACCTAACAACGTCAGAGTTAGGGTTTTTGTAATACATTGTAATGGCCAGTGAGCCAGAAACATATAAATATAGATACCTAGGTCTCATAGAGGAGACCAGAGTCAGGTTTAGAGAGTCAATGAAGTGGAGATAGAGAAATTGTATTAGGGAGTTTTGAAGAAACAATATTGTAATCCGATACCTTTTTCTGTAAGTTGTTGAGCTAAGGAGGAGCCAGGAGGGTAGATCTTGAGGGTTAGATTGCAGGTTGAGGATCCTGGTGCGATATAGTCTGCCTCATAATAGATCTCGACTCGACTGAGGGGAGTTGTAAAGCGCACGACGTTGTATTTTTGGAACTACTATAATAGAAGAGCTTAAGATCCAGATCTTTGTGGACGCATCCCAGGAGGGGGTGAGCCATGGTAAAACATGTGTTATGTGATTGAATGCTTGCGTTTCTTTTACTGTTTATCAGTAGATATTATCATAATGAATGAATGAGCTTACTACATGCATAATTAGGAATGATGGTATATTGTGTTAATATGCTAAACAGAACCCCCATCACATACTTATCAGATCCCCACTCAATCTTGGATTGCAAACACTTGAGTATTGTAGTCACCCATTAAGACTATCTCGGGTGAGACTACGCAGTGCACTTTGTGTGTTGTGTTTCCTTCTAGTTTACCAGGAGGGCTGATAGTTTTAGAGGATTTGTTGGAACCCTAGTAGACTTGAACCTTGGGTCAATCATGTTAAAGATATAAACTCAGAAAGTAAACCAACAAAAGCGTATGTGGAGAATGAGACAGATCTCAATATCAAATGTCTGAGATTAGACAATGGAGGGGAATTTACCTCTAAAGAATTCAATAAGTTTTGTGAAGATCATGGAATCAACAAACAATTTTTAGCTCCAAGAACTCCTCAATAGAATGGAGTTGTTGAAAGGAAAAACATAATTGTTCGAGAGGCTAGAAGAACAATGTTGAATGAAGCCAAACTTACAGATAAGTTTTGGAAAAATGTAGTATATAAAATAGTTCACATACTCAACCGAGCACAACTTACAGTTAACCATGACAAGACACCTTATGAGCTATGGATTGGCAGACCAACATCAGTCAAACACTTCAAAGTCTTTGGTGTTGGAGTTACTTCACACACACCTAGGATTTATTTTTCCTAAGTTTATTCCTTTTTTATTATTCATAATTTGTCATTATCCAGTCTCCTATATTTTAGGGGAGAATATTCCACCTAGAGAATATTCTCTTTCAGTTGACACTTCAGTTTGATTAGTTGAGTTGAGTTTAGATGTTGCATTGGGATCATCACCATGCAACATTGGGATCATCACC
>SNQJ01S0070943.1:102517-118360 GCA_010110895.2 Picea sitchensis
ACTTGCCTTGGTATCATCACCAGAGTGGTGCATTAGCCTTGATTCCCTGAGTTAACTCCTCACTACTCTATGTTCAGTCAGTTAACTGAAGACTAGTTGACTAGTTAACTCAACTAGGTGGCAATTCACTCCCGTAACTGCCTGTTGGCCCTTGGTTATGGAAGGAAGCAGAGAACAAGGAAGGAAAGGTAAAAGGAAAGCTTCGCGGGAGACACAGTAATTGTCACTAAGTCAAAGTGAGCAAAAGAGCAGGAAAAGATGGAGCGAAGTGCGGAAAAGAAATCCGTTGGACGAGGAGATCAGGGATGATAGATCAGTAAGGAAGAAGGACCGCAGACAACTCAACAAGAAGAGAAATCCATCATTGGATTCTTTGGAGCACCGCGTGATGAAGAAGGAAAGACAGGCTATTGAATCCCGAAAAAAGCGGGTCAAGTTGACCTATGGTTTTAGACACCTAGGTTTCGACCTAAGGCTGTCGGTGAGGGATTGTAATGTATAAATAAAGGTCAAGAGGACTTGAGTGGGGTTGGTCATTGAGTATTGGTACGATATTTTTGTTATAGTTCTATTGTGGAGAGAGAGGATTGTATTGTGAGATCTTCAGCTATGTGCGAAGGTCAAGTCCTGCAGCTAGGTGTGCAGGAAAGGGAGAGAAAGAGAGAGAAGAAAGAAGATCTGCTAGCTGAAGAGCGTAGATAAGAACTATATTCTTTACCTTAATAAATCATAAGCACAGTTCTGTGGACGTATCCCTAGAGAGAGGGTGAACCATGTATATTTTGTGTCGTATGTGTGATTGATGCCTGGATCTCTGTCATTGTTATATTGTTATTTGCAGTCTTATGTTAGATCAGATCTATAGTTGCACAGGATAGAACTAGCTGATAAGTGATATATGAATGTTGTATTGTTGTTGTGATAGATCCACTTGATATTCTCCTGGTTGTAGACATTATTGTCTTGCAATCCCCCTCTTAGCTGCTTCGGGTGAGACTACATTTGCTTCGCAGGTGTTGCCGAAAGGGCCAATAGATAGGGCTTGTTGGTGTGCTCTTGGAGTGAACCTCGGGTCTGCCCCTGTGCCAACAAATGGTTCCATTACTGAGACCAGAATATGTGTAAGGGAATGTCAAGGTGGTTCCCATCGAAGACAGAGATTCAGAAGTGGATAGAGGATCAAGAGAGGGACTTCGTTGAAGCCAAAAGCAAGAACCCTAAGCTAAGTATTGAAGGTTGGTTGCAAATACACATCTTCACCGATATTCATGAGATCTTATTTGGAGGAATCCATCAAGAGCTATACGAGTGGTTAGCTAGGTTAGTCAATACTCAGTTCGAGATCAGATCTAGACCTCCTGTGGTCTGAACGTCGGAGTTGATTAAGAAGGTTAAGAGAGTCGACAACATTGTATCAAGGGTTGTAGATCACTGGTTTGATAGTACCATTGGAGGGTATATCACTGAATTTGTTGTTGACAAAACAAAATCATATAGCCAGGTCGAGAGATACTTTTTCAAAGGACCCAGAGGAAAAATTTTACAAATTCTGAAGCTAAGAATCAAGATGTTGTTGCATGAAAATAACGTCTTGAAGATATAGCAGATTGGTTGGATCTGAAAAGGCTAATGTTCAAGAATTCAGACACTGACAGTGACGTAGAAGTTGGACATATGCGCAGTGGGAAAGTATTTCGAGGGGTTCACCTTGAGAACCTGTTCAAGAAAAACTATGGAGATGAGGGTTTCTACAGTGGAGATGAGGCAAATATGACATACGAAGAACATTCAGAACTCACCAGGGCAGAGAAAGAGGAAGTTGAAGAACTTTTCCAGAATGAGCCAGAAACATCAGGAACTGCGCAGACCACTGAAGTAAGTAACATCAATCCGTCTGTTATTTCAGAAACGTTAAGTATTCAGAATATTTTGAATCATAAGAGTCTGCATACTACTATTACTAGTAGTTCATCATCTACTCAGACAGGAAACCTAGGCAGATCTATGGCAAACGAGATGAGGCTCCCTATATTTAAAGGAGATGGATCTGAAGATCCTTATCATCACCGGTTTATGTGAGAGGCAGTATGGAACATTAAAAATATTACCGATGAAGCTATTAAAAGAAACCAGTTTAGCACTACGTTGAGGGATCGCACACTGAGCTAGTACATGAATCTTGTCCAGGGACTTGTGCAGCCTAAGCCACTAAATGAGATCAAGAACACACTGGTTGCAGAGTTTAAAAAACCTAAGCTGGAGTCACAGTGTATTACTGAGCTGAAGGAGATCAAACAGAAGGTAGCCGAACCTGTTTGGGAGTTCGATTAGAGATTCAAGACCCTAACAGGCCAATTAACTTTTAAGATCCTAGATGAGCAGAACAAGGAATGGTTCATCGTTTATCTTTTACAACACATCAGATTTCCCCTGATGCAACAGAAGATTTCTTCACAGGCAAAATCTTTGGAGATCGCCATGAAGCTTGAATCAACACCTATGGGAGAATCTAGCTCAGGCATGATCCAGATCTTGAGCCAGCTAACTAGTTTGTCTCTGCGGGTTGAGGATATGAAGAAGGACAAGGGGAAGGACAAAAGAGAAGATATCTGGTGTGTAAGATACATATCTGAAGTTCATGATAAAGAACACTATCCCCTGTTTCATGAATATTTGGCATCAGGAGCGTTGAGCCCCTTGAAGCAAGTTAACCTACCCTAGTGCGAAGTATGAAGAAATGATCATCGCCCTGGTGAGTGCTACTATATGCAGAAGTATGTTCAGACACCCACAAACTTGTACTTCACATTTTGTAAGTCTGGAGGGCACGATGATAGATATTGTAGGGATTTTGACCTGATGCACGAAATATCAAGAGACATATACAAGATCCAAGGCAAAGTACACCAAGAAGGAAACAATGCACAATATAATTCTCCAAGAAGAGGAAGTTTCAATCCTCACAGTGAATACAGAGGACGAGAATGAGGAGGAGGTATGGGTCGAGGCTGAGGTCAAATAATCTTTTATAACTATGCACATCTAGGACATTTAGCGAGGGACTTCCAGAACCCTTGCACAACCTGCAGTTATTTCAATTCCTTCGAGCATGTCATCGAGGAATGTCCTTTGTTGCTAGCTAAGATTCAGGAAAGAAGAGGACCTCAGCAAAACCCGCAAGTGAAACTGATATATGTTGAACCTCGCGGAGAAGACCCTAGAGTCGTTGTTATCACTTGAGGAGGCTCTACTACAGAAGAAGACAGAGCAGCCCAAGGAAATATTGCAGACGACCACAGAGTCAGGAAAGCTACAGAGAAGACCCCAACATTCGATGCTAAGAAAGAAAGACAGATATTTGAGAAGGAAAGAAAAGAGTTCAAAGGAGATCAAGGGTCTTCATCAAAGAAACAACCAAAAATCAAAGATTATGGCATGCCTCAGGCATTTGATCAGTCTGCATCGCCAACAGAAGGAAAAGAGGTAAGCAAACTCATGGAATTTTTGTGCACTTGTGTTAAGTTGATTCAAGATAAAAACGTTATAAAATAATTACAAAATTTAATCAAGAAGTATGAGCTAGGAAAGATAAACTCCTTACTAAGTAGGGCAGTGCACCAAATTGGGAAAAGGAGAAGGAAAAATAAATAATTACACCTATTAAATGCTCAAATAGGAGAATATGATATAGACTATGTGGTCCTTGACTTAGAGTCGGAGGTCAATGTCATGACGAAGAAAACCTGGGCACTGATGGGAAAACCGAAGTTGATCTATTCCCCTATTAGGCTTAGAATTTCTAATCAGCAAGTTGTCAACCCATTTGGACAATTGGAGCATGTCCCTATGGAAATAGATGGAGTTAGAACCTTTACATATTTTGAAGTAATTGAAATTGTTGATGACAGCTTCCCTTATCCTGCATTATCAAGAATTGATTGGGCCTTTAAAAATTCTACTGTTGTTGATCTAAAGAAGAGGCGTATGACATTTGAAAGAGATGGACTTAGGGTCATTGCACCTTTAGATCCAGATGAGGGTCCTCGATACATAGAGCCTATCAGAGAAGAAGACCACACGTACGAACTGGAAAACATCTACAAACTAACAGCCAAACAACATGATTATATCAATCCTATAGCCGATGGGAATATGAGCTAGTGAAGTGACAACACATGTTCATCGGACTCAGAAGAAGCATTGGAGAACTGGAAGAACTAGATGTATGAAGTCTTTACCAGAAGATGTGCTAGACTAACCAGAGAGGTTCACTGGATTGGCACAACAGTGAGTAACTTACCCACATTTGATGGGTTGAACCCTTTAGAAAACTTCTTATCAGAGTTTGAGACAAATATGCCAACACAACAGAGGTTGTTGGCAATGGATGGGGCCATGAACACCACACTAGCAAGATGATGGGGGACGCACAAAGGAAACATCATAGATTGGACACAATGTCGAACTTTGATGACAGCGCGGTTCTCAGCACAAGTAGGAAGTTGTGAAGTGAGGTACACAGGTCGAAGTTGCCCAAAGGACCATGTGCGAAGCTGTGAAGAGGCCTGGAGTGACATTCCTTGAGAACAATGGGTGCACAGATTCATTAACATGATGGACACGATCCCTATCAACTAGTACATCCAAGCGGAGTTGTGCCTCATCACTTCAGATTGGGAAGGTATGACCCAGAATTTTGTAACCACCTTTTTGTTTGAAAGTGAATTTCCTTTAGTAGACCAAGCATTACAGATTGTGTGACAGAAAGTATTTAAGGAGGCATCTATCCTCCCTTTGGACCAAGAAAAGGATGAATGGACCGCGCCATTCCAAAAATTGCAAGGACGTTACAACATTAATGTCGATGAAGATGATGATCTGAGGAAGGTAAACATCGATGGGACAGAAGGCCACAGAAATGTGGAAGGACCAGGAGTTGAGCTGCCATTCATATGACAACCGATCAAAATAAAGAAAGTCAATATTGGGACAGAGGAGACACCGAAGATTGCCAATGTCGGAGATTATTGGGATGTTGCTACCATTGACAAGTTTACAGAGTTATTGCATGAATATCAAGACTTGTTCCCAACCAATTTCACTGACATGAAGAGAATTAAAGGGCCTATGGGTGAGATGAGAATACCTTTGAAACCAGATGCAAAGCCAGTCAATAAAAGACGTTACAGACTAAACCCCAAATACAAGAAAAAAGTGAAGATCAAGCTCGGCAGAATGTTGGAAGCAGGGATTATTGAACTTATCGAAGAGTCGGAGTGGATCATCCCTATGGTGGTACAAGACAAGAAGACAAGATAAATCAGGATCTGTGTGGGCCTCAGGAAGTTGAATGATGCTTGTTTGCATGACCCTTTCCCTACACCATTCACAGACGAAGTGTTGGATAACATGGGAGGCCAGGAAGTATATTCTTTTACAGATGGATTTTCGGGATACCATCAGATCCGCATTTCCAAGGAGGACCGTCATAAGACTATGTTTTCCACAGAGTGGGGATCCTATTAATATACCATAATTCCATTTGGATTGAAGAATTCCCTAGCCATCTTTTCCAGGGTGGTGGTCGAAGCGTTCAAAGAATTTTTTCATTAATTTTTAGAAGCATACTTTGATGACTGGACTGTTTTTAGTTTGTTGAAAAATCATATTGAATGTCTAAGGCTAATGTTGGACAAATGTAGGCAGTGTCAAATTGCTTTGAATTTGAAGAAATGCATCTTCTCCTCACCATTTGGAGTGTTATTAGGTCATATTGTATGCAAGCAGGGATTGTTGGTTGACCCCTCTAAAATTGCAATTATAGTTGATCTGCCACCTCCTACTTCAGTCAAACAACTGCGCACTACACCGGGCCATACTGGATATTACAGGAAATTTATCAAAGGATATGCCCAAATTACAACACCAATAGAGAAGTTGTTGAATAAGGACTACTAGTATGAGTGGACAGATGAATGTCAGCAGAGCTTCGACACACTGAAACAAAAGATGGTTACAACGCTCATTCTGGTTTTTCTAGATTGGAGCAAAGAATTCCATGTGCATGTCGATGCATATTCTATTGCATTAGGAGTATTATTGGCACAACCTGGCGAAGGGGACATTGATCATCCATTAGCATTTTCAAGCAGGAAGTTATCCACAGCTGAAGTTAACTACACCACTACAGAGAGAGGGAATAGCCATGGTGTATGCACTACAAAAATTCTGCCACTACTTGTTGGGAGGACACTTTAAAATGTTTACTGATCACTCCGCATTGAAGTACCTAGTCAACAAGCCAGTGTTGGGGGGGAGAATATGCAGATGGCTTCTGTTGTTTCAAGAATATGATTTTGAAATCATAGTTAATCCAGGAAGAATGAACAAGGGCCCAGGCCACTTATCAAGGTTGGACCATGGCGAAGAACCTACCAATTTGGAGGATACATTACCGGATACACAGTTGCTCGCCATTAGAAAGATTGATGACCACTTCACAGACATAGTCCAATTCCTGTCAACGGGAATGGCTCCAAGTGAGTATACAATTCCTCAGAAGAAACAATTAGTGATGTGTGCTACAAAATTTTCACTTATAGTTGGACAACTGTACAAAATGGGACTGGATGAAATATTAAGGAGGTGTGTTATGGAGACAGAGCGACCATTGATCCTCACAGAAGCTCATGAAGGCATCGCAAGAGGACATTACACAAGGAAAGCAATTGCGCAGAAGGTTCTGCAAGCTAGCCTTTGGTGGCCTACGTTACACAGAGATGCTAAAGAATATGCCAGAGCATGTGATGTATGCCATAGAATTAGAAAACCATCCCGAAGAGATGAAATTCCATTAGCACCGCAGATGACCCTACAATCATTTGAAAAGTGGGTCATTGACTTTGTGGGACCTATAAACCCACCAGGAAAGCGCACAGGAGCAAGGTACATTATTATTGTGACAGAATACTTAACTAGATGGGCCGAAGCCAGAGCAGTCAAGGACTGTAGTGAAACTACAACTGTGCATTTTATATTTGATGACATAATAACTAGGTTTGGATGCCCTAAGAGGCTTATGAGTGATCAAGGTACACACTTCATCAATAAGATAGTTGAAGCCCTGACTGAAGAATTTGCACTCCACCATCAGAATATTACACCTTACCATCCACAAGAAAATGGAATGGTTGAAGCATTCAACAAGATCTTTGAGACAACATTGACCAATATTTGCAGCGTGAATAGGGATGACTGGGATTTAATAGTATCAACAGTACTCTGGGCTTATAGAACCACTTGCAAGAAATTAACAATGAAGAACCCCTTCAAGTTGGTTTATGGTCCTGAAGTTGTTGTCCCGATGAAATACTTAGTACCAAGCCTAAGAATTGTTGCACTTACAGACATGGATGATACCGGCGTTGTTTGTGAGAGGCTTGCACAATTGGTTGAACTGGAAGAAGACAAATTCATTGCAGGATTCCATTAGCAAGTTCAGAAGGAACAAGAAAAGGCCTATCATGACAGGCACATCAAGAAGAAGACATTCAAGCAAGGTGATTTAGTACTGGTGTATGACAGTAAGTTTATCAAACACCCTGGGAAGTTCATAATGCATTGGCTCAGACCATATGAGATTTCCTATGTTACAGAAGGAGGAGTTGCGCAGTTGAAGACATTGAAGGGAGAATGGAAGGAAGAATTGGTGAATGGGAGTCAGCTGAAGTTGTACTATGATAACCAGCTGCCTCGTTGCTCTCAGTAAAAGCATGAGGAAAAGGGCACAGGTACCATGTGCAGTTGAAACTGGGTACTAGACATAGAAAAGACAATCTTCACAAGGATGGAAAAGTAGCATAAAGCAGAAAGCAAGGGCTACACTGTGCAGTCCAAAGTCAAAGTAAAACAAGAGGATTAGATCTAAAGTGCCTCAGGACGAGTCACATGTGAGTGTTGGGGTCTTGTTGGCCCTTGGTTATGGAATGAAGCAAAGAACAAGGAAGGAAAGGTAAAAAGCGAGCTTCGCGGGAGACACAGTAACTGTCACCAAGTCGAAGTGAGCAAAAGAGAAGGAAAAGATGGAGCGAAGTGCGAAAAAGCAAGTCGTTGGATGAGGAGATCAGGGATGACAAATCAGCAAGGAAGAAGGACCGTGGACAACTCAACAAGAAGAGAAATCCATCATTGGATGCTTTGGAGTGTTGCGCTATGAAGAAGGAAAGACAGTCTAGTGAAGCCCGAAAAAAGTGGGTCAAGTTGACCTAGGGTTTTAAACAACTAGGATTTTGGTATCTAGGGTTTTGGCACCTAGGTTTCGACCTAAGGTTGTCGGTGAGGGATTGTAATGTATAAATAAAGGTCAAGAGGACTTGGGTGGGGTTGTTCATTAAGTATTGGTATGATATTGTTGTTATAGTTCTATTGTGGAGAGATAGGATTGTATTGTGAGATCTTCAGTTGTGTGCAAAGGTCAAGTCCTTCAGCTGGGTGCGCAGAAAGGGGAGAGAAAGAGAGAGAAGAAAGAAGATCTGCTAGCTAAAGAGCGCAGATAAGAACTGTATGTTTTACCTTAATAAATCATAAGCACAGTTCTGTGGACATAGCCCTAGAGAGAGGGTGAACCACGTATATTTTGTGTCATATCTGTGATTGATGTATGGATCTCTGTCATTGTTATATTGTTATTTGCAGTCTTATGTTAGATCAGATCTATAGCTACGCAGGATAGAACTAGTTGATAAGTGATATATGAATGGTGTATTGTTGTTGTGATAGATTCACTTGATATTCCCCTGGTTGTAGACATTCATGTCCTGCAACCCCCCTCTTAGCTGCTTCGGGTGAGACTGCATCTGCTTCGCAGGCGTTGTCGAAAGGGCGAGTAGCTAGGGCTTGTTGGTGCGCTCTTGGAGTGAACCTCGGGTCTGCCCCTGTGCCAACACTGCCTGAGAGACTAGAATAGATGGCATTTCACTCCCGTAACTGTTGGTGTGTGCCCAGATCACTCTAGACCACCACTATGGTGCATTGGTTCACCTCAAGTCGAACTCATTGAGTTATATAGAGTATATCATGTGTAAATTATTCATTATTCACAATGGTTAATGATAATTCTTCCATTCTTTCTCTCCTTCTTCTTCTTTCTCCAATTCTCTCTGCAAATGTGTGTATTATTGTTTAGCTAGATCTATTATGTGCAAGTTCAACACATTTACATTTGGGAGCAAATGTTATATTAAGAGGGATGATGATAACCTAGGAAAATTTGATTCCAGATCAGATGAGGGGATAGTTTTTGGTTACTCACCCAACAAAAATGCTTACAGATGCTATAATCTAAGATTTCACAAATTAGTGGAAAGTGCAAATGTAAAAGTAGATGATCTAAAATTGAGAAAAATCAAATCTCAACATAAATCAAAAATTAATGAATGGAGAAGAACTGGTGATGATGAAGATGATGATGAATCACAAAATGAAGAAGATGTGGAAGAATTGCAAGAGAATGAACCACAAACTGATGAAGAAAAGGATGAGGAAGAAACACCCTTTCCAAAAGCTCCATAAAAAAGAGTTCAAAAGAATCACCCTGAAATCCAAATCATAGGGGATAAAAATGCAAGAGTAGAAACTAGAAGAAAACTTACAGTTGAATCAGAACAGACAATCATTTCTCTGGTAGAACCCAAATCATTTTCAGAATCCAGCAAGAATGAATATTGGATAAAAGCAATGAATGAAGAACTTTACCAAATAGAGAAAAATCAGACACGGGAATTGGTCCCAATACCAAAAGACAAAAATTCAATACTGACCAAATGGATTTTCAAGAATAAACTTAATGAAAATGGACAGATTATAAAGAATAAATCCATATTAGTATGCAAGGGATATGCCCAAGTTGAAGGAATTGACTTTGAGGAGACATTTGCCCCAATGTCAAGATTAGAAGCTATCAGAATGTTTTTGGCATTTTCATTCTTCAAAAACTTCTAAATCTATAAGATGGATGTCAAGTTAGCATATCTAAATGGAGCCTTAGAGGAAGAAGTCTATTTAGAACAACCTCGAGGATTTAAGTTGACAGAAAATAAGGATTATGTATGTAAACTAAAAAAGGCTTTGTATGGTCTTAAACAAGCTCTCAAAGTATGGTTCTCAAGGCTTGATAACTATATACAACAGCAAGGATACAATAGAGGGACTACTAACAATAACCTATATATCAAAATTGAAGAAAAACATATGATTGTTGTTGTGGTACATGTGGATGATATCATTTTTGGAAGCAATTTGACTATACTGAGTAAACAATTTGCTACAGAAATGAAAAAATGATTTGAGATGTCTATGCTAGTTGAACTAACATTCTTCCTGGGTTTACAAGTTACTCAGATAGACAAAGGGATACTTATATCCCAAACCAAATATATCAAAGAAATGTTAAAGAAATTTCAAATGGAAGATTGCAAACCTACGAGCACTCCCATGGTTACAGGATGCAAACTAATATTAGATGATAATTCACCAAAGGTAGACCAAACCTTGTACAGATCAATGGTTAGTATCTTGTTATATGCAACAACAACAAGCCCTGATATCATACAAGTTGTAGGAATAATAGACAGATTTCAATATGCACCTAAAGAGACTCATTTGAAGGAAGTAAAAAGGATAATCAGATATCTAAGAATAAAGTCACCTTACATGATACTTATATAAAGTCACCTTTTTTCATGCAACTTCATTTTGAATTCACCTATTTTACGTAAAGTCACCTTTTTTCATAAGATACTTATATATGAATACTTACATGATATCAGTCCTTTGAAATCAATGACAACAATGTGTTCAACATTGGTTTCATTTGCACTCTCGACATGGCTCTGCGTTGTAGCAAGAAAGGAAAGGGTCCTTCCCATTCCACGAAAGTTATCTCAGAGGAAGACATAGTTGCTCCTACCTATGCCACTATCATTGACTCTGAATCATAGGATTTCATGCAAACAATTGAGGAGGATGTGAAGGTTATCAAGGCCTACAATGAAGACCAAGAGGTCGACAAGCAAGCAACCCCTTTTGTCCCTGATATAGGATCCAATATGTCCAGAGATATGAAATTTTTCAGAACTGTGGAGTTGTATTGGCATACAAATGTTTACACAACATAAATGTTGGTCAAAGAAATGGAATTCAAAAAGCTCAGGATCATTATAATGGATTCTCTAGAAAGGCATAACAAGATTCTTCTCATTGTGGTTTCTTGGTTCGTCAAGAAGTAGGGAGGAAAATTTCAAGTGATCATGGGTTTCCCACGCTTCCACTTCTCAAATGCCTCCTCTAGGTTCTCTCAGTGATGGATTCTTGCACACTTTCCCTCCAGTTCCACCATCTTGATGATGATGACAGGTTCTACCACTTCTATCTCTCTATTTGAAAATTGTTTCATTGTTTTTCATTGCTCTAGATTAGATATTCAGAATCATGATACTTAGGGGGACTTTTCAAGTTTTCCTTTTTAATACAATTTAATATGTCAGCCTAGTTTCCCTTTGGATAGGTTGGCAAGGTCTCTAGATATTAATTTTTGGACAATAACTTGCTAATACCATCTCCACAGGCCATGATTGTGTGTACATTATGTTTTTGATAGAAAAAAAGTCTTATGGCCAACAAAAAAGATCAGGGTGTGAATAAAAAATACTAGAAAAATCAATTCCATCAACACACAGAGAATTAGATTCAAGCATTGAAAATTATGTTTCTTTATGACTACACATACATACTAAGTTAACTTAGCTTTGCACCAAGTATTATAAATATTTATAGAGAAAACTATGTAGTGGTGAGAATTTTTAAGGATCTAAATAGGTCCTTTCTATAGATCCATACTTTAACGATAACCATTGAAACCCTTTTCCTCTTTGCATTAGGTTAGTTTTGGATTTTTCACATCATAATGATAAATAGAGTTAAGAACTAAATCAACAACATTTCCTCTAGCTTCAACAAATCAAATTCTTGTCGTAGAACAAATTTCCTCAATTGAAGTTTTGCATTCAAAATACGTTTTTCATGCTCATCTTTTAACATGCAAGGTAACTGAAAATTTTATAGAATGTAATCTATAACACACTCTAATTCTTTGAAATGCAATCCATGCCCAAGTCATGGAACATATATACCTTAGAAAAGGACATTGTCATCAAAGCAAATGAATCATCATTGTTGGAAAGTTATTAACATGATGATCCTCTAGTACATGATGAACTACTAATCACATCTAAATCGATGAGTTATAGCCTCCAATTGAGTTGTACCAACTACCCATGAAAATGTTCAAAGTTGTAATGTACTCAATAAACTAATTAAGATTAAATAAAAAAAAATGACATTGAATTGATAGGACAATATGATTTAACAATGGAAGAACATTCCCCTTAACAAAATAATTCAATTCTATGTTACATTCACCCATTTGACTATATAAATAGTGATTTATGATTATACGCGGAATATTAATAGCTTGTATATTTGAAATTGCAGGATCTTGCATATATTGTACTTTCCCAAAAAAACAATTACATTTCTTACATGATTATGGCCTCTTCTAAGATACCCACAAAGCCATTCACATTAAATTCACATGGCTAGAAATTAAATTATAGAACATAGGCATAATCATGGCATATGCCTTACAAATGGTGGTTGTAACAACCTCAAAATCTACATATAAGTCACTACAAACAACCCAAAATGAACTCTTGAGCCCAATGCCAATTTCCATCCTTGCACCTTTGTCGAATAAGCACCTATTATTGATTTATAACAACAACCATAATCATTAACCATCAAAATATAACAATAAAGACGAAATTATTTATATGTTATGAGCCACACTTGGGGAAATAGATCCATGGGAGTGTTTTTCATCCCATCCATAGGCACCAACGCATGTAGGTGCCACCCTCCTTCTAGGAAATGCAAAAACAAGGGTGAATTTTCTAGCTATAGCTCAGGTTTCTCTCATATAACCTAATTCTAAAACATCTTAGCCAAGGAAATAACCTCTCAATCCATTTCTATCACTACAATCTTATTCATCAACCTCTCTTTCCCCTCTTCACTACATAATACAAGTTGGCTAGGAAATATTATCTACTAGGAAGCAAGGAATCTCATCTATAACAATTTCCCATCACCAAGCCATGGTTTCCACACATTGTGATGGTGACAAATACTATGATAGCAATGTATATCTCTTGGAAGAATGCATACTCTAGCACCAACTTTCCATCATACCCAACATTATCTCCCCAACATGTGTGAGTGTTAAATTGGTTCAGCCGAAAGCATATTTATAAGATTTGGTGCCAATTGAAACAAAACGATGTGTCCCTTCATTTTTTTCCGACCAGCGGAATTCTCTCACCCACCTTTCAGCCGAAACAATAATGGTCTGCCGAAAAACGAGGAATCCGTCTATTTTTTACAGTTTTCGTTAGAAAAATATCTTTCAGCCGAAAAAAGTACTTTTCAGCCGAAAGATTATTTCGACCGAAAAACTGTGAATGGGACTGTTTGCAAAAATCTAAGAATTCCCTCCAGCTTACTTGAACTTTGGAGGTTGCGGACTCCTGCAGATACTCATAATTTAGTTTGGAAATTGATACCAACATTTGCAAAATTGAATCTACTTTATGTGGATATAATTTGTTTTTATTTTCATTATTTTTATCTAATTTTATTTAATTTTATAAAAAAATCACTGCATAATATTTTCAAGTGACATTATGATTCAGTGAAATGAAATATCCATATCTCTAAAAATGCAAAGTGGAAAATTTAGAAAAAAATATATTTAGAATCCTTCAAATGTTCTCTTCAAAAGGGTATTTTTATATTTTACTTTTAAGTAAAAATTAAGATAGATACAAGGTGGGACAAAACATGTGTTTAAAATCTGCAACGTTTTCAGCTTGGTCAACTTCAAAAATTTCTAGAAATTATAATATTCATCTATTAGATTCAAAATTATTGTCATAAGAAAATAGAGTCTCTTTAGATTGTTGTAGTATATTTCGTTTGTCAAAAACAAAAGTTTAATAATAGATACATTGTTGGGGGGAAACATAACTCATTATCATTCCTTTCATTTTTAAGGAACATACTGTGAAAAATTGCCAAACTGACATATCAAATCTCAATAAAAATAATTTGAAAAATAGTCAGTAGAAAGCTAACAAAATTCTTCACAAGTTTTGTTTTTACTGTAAAGTAAAATTCTAAATAAAAAAAATACTTTTGTATATCGGAAGTTAAAGAACTTGTGAAAATATAGTTTTTTTTCTCATAAAACAAGCAAAATAGACACCCATCTTCATGATTTTACCCATGAGTTGTAGAATGATTCAATGGTTTTCTCCAAGATTGAGAGAATGCCCTTCCCAAGGCTTGCATGAACATAAGACTTGCATGAAAACCACATGCTCCTCCATAAAGCTCTGGAAATAACATATGGAGCATAAATACAAAAGGGTAGAAAGGCTTAGGGATAAAGACATTTGGCATTCCAATAAAATGTTATATTTTATGACTCTCCTCCACTTCCCACTTGTTGGTTCATTGCCCCCATGGTCCCCATTGAGAGATATAACCCCAAGTGCATATTTTATAAGTTTATTAGTATTAAATGCCAATTCCAATATAATTAGTGTAATTCACTTACCCAACTTACCAACACTTGCACATCATGATCATATGCTCATAGGGGTATTACACAAAGCATAACAAGGATCCTTGATTTCATCATATATTACAATAGTTCTTGGGAGATACTCTTTATATATCACTACTGCATTGTTCTTGCAACATGTCTCTTCTACGATAACCATTAAGCTTTTTATTAAAACAATGTTAAAGTTCTATTAATAATCTCAAAAGTTGTTGGTTTCGAACTAAATTAGCAATGATTGAGTATCTCATAGCCTCCTTTATCACATCCTTCTATTACATCCATTGACATATAACATATTAGAAACTCCTTTTAATTAATTATCCACAAAACTATTTAATGAATCTTCTATTAATTATTCATAAACCATTTAAAAAACATTTAAGAAAACACTTTTGTTATCTTTGAACAATATAACTACCTTTACCCACTTCAACATTCCCTTAACTCAAAAGAAAAAAGCCCATGAAAAAGCCCATGGGAGTCACTTTGAAAATAATGAATTCTAATAAATGCTTATAAGTTTGATTCTCTAAAACAAACTTAGAATAATTAGTAAATCGAAGTTTGTACCTTTGAGTTGGGTGAATTTACCTTACGTTAATTAAATGTGTGCCCCTTTTCATCTAAATGCGTGCCTCTATTTTCATATGCTAAACTTTTGACATCTAGGCTAATGAATGGAGTTTACTTCATATTGCATTACCTCATCTCTTCAAAAAAAAAAATATCACATCATTTCCCAAAGCCAAAAATAAAATATTCAATTTTATTTTAAAACGTTACATAATACCCTCTTTCACTATTGAATTAATGCGTTATAGACTTGAAGTTGTTGACATTGGAGGGTCCAACAAATTTCTTTATGAAAAATTTTGAACCACTCTTTAAGAGTCACTATACAAAAGGCAAGCGTTTGCTCATTATTATAAAAACAGAAATTGCTTTAGAATAATGTGGGACGTTTAACTGCATCGCGTGCTACGAACAAGTGAAAATTCAGAATAAAGTTACGATGTGAGAAAAACTTTATCATATTTAAAGTATTCACTTTTATTTTTGAAAGGAAAAAAAAAGTTTTATCAATATGATTTTATGTGTTTTAT
>SNQJ01S0070945.1:25599-38476 GCA_010110895.2 Picea sitchensis
GACATCCTTTGTATGCTCCAATATTGTGTAATGCCAGATGTTGCCATTAACCACTCTGGCTCTTGCTTACTACACTTTGTTCGGCTGCCAACAATTGATTACCTTCCCTCTGTCTTGTGTTAGGCTGTAGTCCTCGAGTCTCGCGTTCTCTAATGGTTTCCCTTGCCTAAACTTTTGTATCTCCTTTATATAATATATGGTTACGTTGCTTTGACTAATTGACCTATTAAGAAATAATCGAAGGTCTGCCCGGTCAGATTATTTTTCTGGGCTTACCATAGATCAGAGAAGGAATCATTGACTGATAAACCTATACCATGCCTACCTACGCCTATCTCATTATATTGGGTCGTACCATTATATTGATTCGTACCATTCTAAGACCTTTTTGGTAAGGAAAGACCTACCACACCTAGTCCCAAGGGTTCAAGGTTGGTCCCCATTCTAGGGTGAAAGGTGGGAAAAGATCTATTCGCATAGTTGAGGCTGGTAAGGAAAGATCTACCTCCTGTAGACTGGGGAAGGAAATACCCATTCATACTTGCCTTCCTCGAGCGTTAGCGAGACTACTCCTTACCCAACTATACCTACCATGCCTAGTTCCAAGGGTTTCTCCCATCTCTTTGGCAAGAGGATGGCCAGGAAAGGTATAACCTTTGCTTGGATGACTTACTATCAGATCAAGGTAAGAGAATCTCGAGGAAGACCATCATAGGGGAAGACCTATCTCCGTTTCTTACTTGCCTTCTCTGTCCATATTCTCTTGTGGGGAATTTGTGAAGTAAAGTGCCTACCTCGGAGAGAAGACAAAATTATTGAGGTCGTTGTTCATAGTTCCACCAAGGACCCACCCAGAAAACGTTCTCTCATTCCTTTTCCTTTGGACCCTTGTAGTTTGCTATTCAGTCAGGAGTGAAAGATATGTATTATGGATGTATGGGTGTATGACGAGATGAATGACTTTATATTAGGATCTCCTTGCCAAGTTAAGGTCCTCGATGGAGATCATCTGAATACCCAAGTTGGTCAAAATAAAGGTGGGGACCATAAGGCAAGTATGGAAGGTTGGATCTTTGAGAAACACAAGAAGTAATGCTATTTTGGCAGCTTTCGAAGCGAAGGAAGAAGCATTCCTAATATCTACATGTACGGAGATGAAATATTGGCTATATGAATGAATCCGGGAGAAGTTTTATTTCTTATGCAGTTGCTTGACCAACCAATAGGGATAGGATGGGACCCGGTTCCTTTCAATCGCTGGTTGAATCCCTCCCCTCCCTCTCTATGATACACCCCTAAGAAAATCCAACATAGAGTAATCCCTTATTTCGTTCAGTCAATTATATATAATGGCTAAGACTAAGGAATGAATCAAGGGAAAGTCAGCTACTAAACCACCATTCAGGGAGGGCCATGCCCCCTGATGGATGGGATGGTTCCTTGAGTCATTTTTTTTATCCCATGCCGAGATCTGAACAAAGGCTAACTAGGATTTGAACAAAGGAAAATCATCCAGTAATTCTCCCCATATTGGCTATCCAGGTCCTTCCCATTATGGTGGGGGAAGAAGTGGGGAAGTGCCCGCCCATGCATGTTAGTGGGTGGAGTGATTGAGAAATTACATAGTGGGGAGGCTCGATTGGTGATTGATAATCCTAGAATGATGCTGCCTATGGTCAATTTGTGTGACGGGCTTGGTCGAGCACTTTGTAGGTCGCCATAGTGAGAAGACAACAAGTGGCGAGTACTATGGTATAGCGAGAGAAGGCACCATATTGGAATAGCTAGATAGAGTTCGTGCCTTAGATTGATAGAGCAAGAGAGAAGCCAGTCACCCTCCATTTTCCCAGGCCTGCCCATAGGTGTAGTAGGATTTCAATCAATCCATCAATCAATATGAGATAAGGACGCTTTTTTTTATAATATTCCCTATATTATATATGATTCAATGGTGCTCCTCACTATAGAAAGGTTAGTGGGCCTCCCTCTAAACTATTGATTCGGTTTAGTTAAGTAAGTTGGATAAGGAAGATGATGAATTATTCGATTCATTGGATAATCTCTCCTTAATCCAATGAATGTAGAAAATTAGGGATCAAGGAAGAAAAATACACCCTTTCCATTCTTCCTTTCCATGGATGTTCTTGTCTGGGGTGAGCATGATTGGCCTACCCGAGAATCAGTATTATGAGCTCAGGACGGGACTGAAAGCGAGGGAGAATACCCACCCCATCCTCAATTCCACAAAATACCACTATCATATCACTCCCTTCCCCAAACAAACGAAAGCACTTACTTCAAGTGCCTGACATTTATTTGAAAGGCTCCTCCATAAACCTACCACTTTATTCTCTCTCTAGTTACCGAAGCGAACTCAATCGAGCTATATCGAGTAATAAGCTTCGTGAAATCATAAGTCTTATTTGACTTTACTTTCTTTGTAAAGCAAGCAAAGAAGTAAGTCAAGGCCTGGGTGAGGCGCGTATGGTAAGGACAATGATACGAGCCAGCCAATGGATATAAAGTAACGCTTACTTATGACCTTAGAAACCCTTAAGTTACGAAGTTCACCCGGTAACAAAGAAGTAAACTCCACCCCTTCCTTAGGTAACGAGTCAACCTTGTTGTTAACTCTCTTTGGGCCTGCTAGGGACCAACTGCGATAAGAATGTAAGTAGATCCGCCTCTCTCAGGTCAACCATCAATGCAGGCATCAATGCATTGGTAAAAGGGATTTTCTTCTCAGTCAGCACCATGATAAGGTGGCTGCCTGCATGCAAGTAAAACCTCCATATCCTTCAATTCAAACCTAACTCCCTCCCTCCAGATAACCCCGCTCTGAACTTAGAGAAGGGAATCTTAGCAACAACTCTATCTCCCATGTTGGTCAAAAGAAGAGACCTTCCCGCTATCTGGATGAGACAGTAATAGAGCAGTTATTTAGGGAGAGAGGTGTGGGAAGACCTTGATCAAGTGCTATGTGGATGGAGTAGTCATGGAGCATTTCTCAAGGGAGATAGATGAGGGAAGACCCAGATTCCGCCTTTCGAGAGCAAGATCCAATAGTAGATGAGTGAATTGTATATGAAGCAGTTGAAGCACCTTCAGTAGATCCACCACCACCTTATTGAACTATCTATGCCTCTGTACCAACCAACACATCTTATTCTTCTTATTGTTTGCTCAGAGCTTCCATAGCACCCCTTCCCATCCCAGCCTCTCCACTACCTCCACCACCAAGATCACTTCCAGGACGAGTAGTTCCAGGTCCATATTATGACTTTCGTAAGCGAGCTAAAACCTTCTCATTTACCTAAAGAAAGAAAAAATATCTTGCCATCAGTCCCTCCAACAACCAAATGGAATTCCCTTGGTCAAACCTGAGAAAGGCTCCCTAACTTTGTATACTTTTTTTTTCAGAGTCATTTCCCTCGGTAGTTTAGTACTAATGTTAGGGTACTTTATTACTGATTTCCACTATCGGTAAGGGTGAAACTAGTCTTTTTCCATTATTTCCATTATTACTCCCCGCATTTCTCTATTATTTTATGCCCACCCAATAGTAAGGGTAGTAAATAGAGAGGTAGTAAGCCCCACCTAGTAGTAAGGTGTCTCCAATGGTAACCTTTCCCTTCTTTCCTTCCAAAGAGAAAGACTGACTGGCCTTCTTAGAGTTAGAAGAGATGGCCTTCCTTCCTGGTTCGAGAGACTGGAGACTGGCCTTCCTCCTTCCAACCAATAAATCAATCAAAATATTCATTAGTAAGAGAAAACAATCAACTATTATAAAATAACATCTACAAGGCTAAGAGCTTACCTACGGACTAGCTCAACTTCCTCCTTCCACTCAATAGGGAAGATCGAGCCATGACCTAAGGACTAGATCAATGAGCTTAGTATTGCTTTTAGGGAGAGAAGAAGGAGTTGGGAATGCCCTGATTCCTGCTATTCGAATGGGACAGTTATAGAGAAACTATTGAGGGAACAACCCCAGTAACCCAGTCACCAACTCAGTAACTTTGTGTAGGTTCCTTGACTGCGAGATGAGTTGAATTATTGATTTCCTGGTATTTCTCAATATATCCAATTTTTTTGTATCTTTACTTTTTCGGGGATTTAGTTACTAAGTTGGGGGATTTATTTATTGAGTTAGGGGATTTAGTTACTAAATTTGAAGGGGTAACTTCAACTTTTTATTTTCCAAATTGATTGAGTTTCCTCATGCTTGGAGTTCCTCTTTTCATAGGCAAGTCGGGACAATGCCATAGGTGCAAGCTATAGTTCCCCATTCTTATTCTTTTGAGGGGTAGGGGGGAACTCCATAGGACATATTTCCTCTAAATATGAATACACATATGAACTCATAATCAATTACTTTATTGCGGGGGACTGCTCCGCAAGAGACTCATTACCTAATGTGTTGCTTTCTTTTTATTATTCCAACCTGACCCCTGTAAAAAAACACCCAAGCGAAGCGCCACCTCTGGAGGACACTTTTGATCTTTTAGCCTGTTAAGAAGAACTTACTTTCTAGAGTAAATAACCCAACTATATGGAGGAAATACCGGAACCAGACCTTCATCGATCCTAATCCCCTGCTTGCGATTGGTTTTGGCTTGTCTGGCTTGCTTTTATAAATCCAAATCTTCCAGGCTTGCTTGTATGGAGGAGACTTTCTTTTCTCAAGAACCCTTGAAAGCCAGTAACACGGGTCCAGAAAGCCAGTGTTTGGAGGGGATTTTCTCAATCAATCTATCCCTAGAAGGAGACGAATAAGAGAGGAAAACAATAGAAATCAGGCGAAAGAACTATATGGATAAGGTAAGGAGATGAAGAAGAGAAGAATATGCAGGGAAGGATACAATCTGTATGGAGGAAATAACAGTGCATTTGATCATTTATCCTATCTTTGTTCACACTCTTACCAATCCAAATATTTAGGTAAGGAAAGGAATTATAGATAGTCCATTTCTCTTATTTTTCTTTCATGGACAAGTGGAGACATCACCCTCTAGAATATTAGTAACTCAGTTAGTGTTGGGTTTCCCTGAAGGGTGACCCAGTACGTACCACACTTCTTTCTCTTTGAAATGGACAAGTGGGCAGCCTCACAGAGTCCCCAAAGGGCATAACCAATAGAACGGGCCTAGAAAGCCAGCCAGAAAATAGGCAATAGTAGGAGCCTCCCCATCAGAAAATAGTCAATTAAGGCCCAAAAGAGTCAATTTACTAGTGTTATTGGGTCAATACCGGAACCATACCTTTCTCAATATTAATCTCCTGCTTGAGATCGGCTCAATCCTCCCTGCTTGCGATCGGTTAGGAAAGAGAATGTAGGAAAGAACCCAATTGTACCAATAAGGTGAGGAGACAAATACCTAAATCTTTTCTTTTGATCATTTTTCCTCTCACTCCGAAGTCGAGAGAGTGTTCAAACCCTATCTCTGGTCACAAAATAGTAGGCAATTTTCCCACTAAAGATTGACTAGCTTAAAGCAAGAAGATAACTCTAATAACGACTGGTACCATGGACTCGGAAAGATTAATAGAACATATAGAGAGGCAAGAGCTAGGCTTAAACTTTGAGAATGATCATTTTGACTATATTTGATTTTTTGCATAATTCTTCGGTGTAGTGCGGTGTGGGGGAACTTGCCCCAATCTATAGCCCTAGCCCCTGCCATGGAATGACCATTTAGATTCACTGACCATATATATATTGTCTGACCAATAAGATATGCCAGCGAAAAAGACAAGCTAAGAAGGAAAAAAGCCACTAACCAGGATTGAACATGAACGATTGACTGTAATCTGGTTAGATCGACCTACGACAGATAATAAGAATATGCTTGACGAAGGAATGGGGATCAGAATGGTCACTTGTGATATATTGACTAACTGGTTTGAATGATCCAATTCAAATCTCCCAACTGTTCAATCATCGACCCTAATGAGTGGAAAGAAGGATGAACTGCACCCATAAAAATATCCCAACCCTAACGACCGCAACTTAGGAAACCCTAACACGTTTTAAAAGAAAGGAACGTAGTCGCTTGTCCAAGTTACTTATTGATGAGGGGGGCAAGGTGAAAACTGACTATGAAAGGAATGAAAGCCCTTACAGTCAGGACAAATATGGTAAAGATAGCCCAGACAGTTAGGAAATAAATGGTAAGGATCTACCTAATTGTATGGAGGAAAGAACTTTGACAGGGGAGGAAAAAAGAAGATAATAGATGCACATAAGAGAAGCTAGCCCCATAGGGCCCTCCCCAGGCAGTCTAAATAAAAAGATCATATCCAATAGCCACATCATCGTTGTTCGTGGGGCATGAGGAAATACCTTATCGCTTAATCTAGCTAAGAAAGGATTTCCTGTATGTAGGTAAGGCTATGCCTCCTATACCAATATCCTTCCCAAAGAGAAAAGGAGAGAGGAAAGGTGCCAAATAAAACCTCTGGTAGACAGTACTTCCAGCGTGAAGCATGACATCCTGCAAATCAAATGAAAGAATTTCAATGACATTGGAAGCAAAGAAGAATTCATCCGATATTCTATTTTGATTAAGGCAAAGGTGTCTTCCTCGATGAAGGGTGGTAGAAGTAAGAGAATTTCAGAGTTAAGGGCATGAGTACTCCTTAAAGGTTGTCACTATTGGAAGTGATGTGATATTACACTTAATAGAAGATGGACAACTCATGTTGAGTAGTTTACATATTGACAAGTGGCGAGATTCCATGGTGAAGCATCATGAGGAGGACATTTGGCAAGTTGTCACTGAAATTATTTCATTTTCGACAGTAGTCAATTTCAATCACTTCTCACTTGATCCCTGCCTTCCTTCCCTAAGGTCAGCCAGTCGTATTTCTCATCTGTCTCTTCTTCGACTCGATAGCCTCACTTTTCTTACACACGACTTGGCCAACTTCGCAATAGTTCCTTGATCCTAACTTGGCGGGGATTTCCTTCTTTATTCGAGCTATTCTCCTTTGGTTCTTTCTCTCTGGAGTTTGATTCCCACCTCTCTGACTTGCTTGCATTCCTTGCTCTCTCCTGTGTTCCTCGCTCTTAGCATAGGGATAGGCAGGAAGGATATCCATTCTGATATTGTTGGCATTGACACTGATACTTTACTTTTGAACTATCGGCTTTTATATAAAGAGAGATGAGAATATGGTGGGGAACTTGTTTCTTTAGAGGGTAATTTCTTTATTGAACTAGAGGAAAAAGCCTGAAGGAAAACGGAAAGGATCAATCCCTAATCTAGAGCACGAGATGGAAGATGAGTCTGAGAAAAGGTGTATGAGTAGCGAGATGCGAAGGAAAGTGGGTGAAAGTAGTGCCTTTGATAGATCAAGTTGTTCTTTGCAAGTGAAAGTTGAGTTCTCGAGTACCCATGCCTGAGACAGAGACTGAGCAGTTCAAGGAAGGTAATAACACGCTCACTTTGAAAGCTCGCTCGTATTGATTTACTTATGACTAGCTATTAAACATGACTATGCCTTTTATTTGCTATCGCATTGACACTTGCATCGTTTATATACTATAATGAAATGACCCTCTCAACTGGTGTTATAGAAAAGGGTAAACATCTCGCTCATCAATTCATATTGTCCAAAGCCTTCGGGAAATCGCTCAGATCAAAGGAGCCTACTGACGGAGTGATCTCCTATTCAGGATTTTCAATACGTCTAGTAGATTCAACTACATATATAGGCATGGCTCATTCTTCCTTATCTTTCCAAATTCCTCCTTCTCCTTTATCTTTCTAGGCCCGGGTCTTTTACTTGAGGAGTAAGCAAATTACTAGATGGATCAGATACAAAAGGGCTAAGCTTTCCAAATATAGAGTTCCCGCCATTCTAGTAAGAGAAACCCAATAATTCGAAGCCAACTTAGGACACGAGGAAAGAAAGAGACAAAATATCCTACCAAAGAAAGAAGGAGAGGAACTTAGAGACAAAGATATCACAAAGAGTGCAATAAAATCCCCTTGATAGAAGGAGCGAGGGAGCTTTAGCTCGGCATCAAGATTGAAAATAAACCTTGATATATGAGCAAGTAGAGAGATCGAGACTTGTTTAGTCATCCAAGAACAATATCCCAAGGCATCATCCCTCGGAGGAGGCGTATGACCAATCTACGGGTCAAGGAGGGTTGGTTCCTCCAAGTTGCTCATCGAGCAAGGAAAGCTAGGCTTCGAGCTGAGGTGAGTGACGACTTGTTCTTCCTTTTTTCGAACAAAGGGAATGAAGCTAATAGCAGACTATGTTGGTGTCTTCCATCATAGCTTATTATTTCTTAGTTCAATCCAGAGGAAGTGGATATTGAATCCACCGATGTTGTCAGCAGTGTGTCTCTAGTGTCCTCAGGTTGTTCAAAACTACGGTGTGAGCTTAGTGATGCTCAGTAGCCCCAGATTTGAGTCCACATAGCATAAGTAGGCATTATGCTAAAGGTTCGCCGAAATGCTTACCAAAAGAGAGAGTTCATGCTATCGGTATATGACCGAATGATATTTATTGGTCATCTCGAAATTTGCAGGTTCGAACCCTGTCTCCCTCTTGTTTGGTTATATCAACAGAATCAATAGGTTGTTAAAGCCCTTGCTTATTGCTCATCGTATATAGCCAAGCACAAGTTTCCCCCCTGAATCAAGAGAATCGATCATTGAGAAAATGTAAACTGACACAAATGTGGGCCCTATCTATGCTACTACCTTTGCTACTGGAACCAGGTCACCCACTACTTATGGATATAGATTGAAAGGTTTTTTCTTTCCAACTGTATTTATACATGCATATGGATCTACAGCTCACTAAGAAACTATTGAAATAATGTAACTGCAAAGAGTATTCTTATTAATATTTGATATATTATTCATTGGATCTGTTAGCAACATTACTTGTCTTCGGCATAGGGATATCCAGGTCTGCAAGTTGCACAAGGAGCGCCCAAGTGTAGCGCGCTGAAGAAGTCCTTTCTGGACTTAAAATCAAGTGAGCAGGCGTTTCATTCTTCAGCGGAAAGGATTCAGCGACAGAGAAGAACAACGGTTGATGGGTAATTTCATATTAACCGAGTCGCGCCAAGTATAGCACAAAAAAATTCTAAGGAAGTCAATGGTTGGAATTCTTCAGGAGTCACTCGCGAAGTTACGAGGGTCGTTGATCGCGAGCAGTTCAAGCGCAGTGTTATTTCTCGAACTCAGGGTTCGTGAGTCCGAAGGGTGGACCATATCCTTTGGTTGCGTGAGATTCTGAGTTGCGAAAAGTGTTTGGAGGAGGTCAACCGTCGCTGACCATCGCGTCTCAGGACTTCGTGAGGGGAGAATGCCAAAGTCTAATAATCCAACTCATGAGGTCGCAAGTAGCGAGAAGCGCTAGTACTTGGGCCCTAGCTGACGGTTACGTATGGAGAGCGCTGACCAAAAAAGGAGCCCTACCCGTATCTCCATCTTGGGAAGCGGGAGTTTGGAAAAGAGGATCCAAGGGTCTCCGACCTGCGAACTTGCGAATCATGAAACGCAAAGAATTTTTAAACGACGGGCCCACAACATTGCTGAAAGTATTCTGGGCCATCTGATCAAAAGGGGGTACGTGGTGCGCGATTAGGCTCTGTCGCCTCTTCCCGCATCACGAATTTGAATTATAAGAATCAACCTCCTCCTAGATGCAAGACATGAAGCACCCAAAGTACTCAGGGGTTGGGCTCGCGATCTTAACGACTGATCACTTGGGGAAAGAAAAAGAGTTGTGCCAAAGGGCCGGATGTTGGGTTCAGCCAAAGGAAGGATCACCGGGTTCTCCAAAAGCTAGTTCAGCTCGATCATGATCATAGTCCTTGCCAAAATAAATGGAGGTGAATGGAGGTAGTTGAAACCTCAGCTATCTCATTGAATGCGAGGCATGGAGTTCCGGCAGGCAGTCTACCCGAGAAGGTCCTGTACATCGATTTTCTCCAAAAAAGGGTCACGCCGAGTTCTCATCTGACCAGAGGAAGTCTGCACACACCATTTTGGCCTTTAATGTTTCAGCTACCTCCCCTGCAAAGTCCATGCGAAGTTAAGGAGACATCTGATGAAGGTTTTATGTCTGAATTTTGATTGAAGAGACGCTACGCCTTGAAGGGCGAGCGTGCCTCTGTTGGGAAAATCTGTCCGAGTATATGTACTCATTTTTTGCATTTTTAAAATCATCGATGGTAGAGAAAATCTCCCGATTGTAAAGTTTTAATAGATGTTCTAGCTTTCTGGTTATGCATATGTATGTGAGATTTCTTGTTTTATGATAGATAGTCTTTCTTACTCCATCTAATTTTCACCTCATGCTGAGAGAGTTTGTGAATGACTGATTCGTGCGAGTTATTGCAATCATGTTATGATAAAGGGTTTATTTTTGCATTGTTGTATTCTCCGGTGTTTTGCATTTGAATGTAAGAATATCTTGCGTTTAGATGCCTTCTCCTATAGTCTGTTAGAAACCTGATGTTTACGACAGACCTTTGCAGTTCTCTTATACAAGTCTTCCCCCTACTCACCCTTACAACAACTCACTGTTTGAAGTTTATCTAAGACCTCACTTTCCCATGCATGCCTGGCCTAGTTTCAGAGTTAGAACAACATTGTCTCGAGTTAACTTCCATTCGATCACCCCCTTTTATAAACAAATAGTGACATAAACTGATGGGCGTCGGGCTCTGCTCCTGCTGCAATCTAGGAGTGACTTCTGACGCTAACATTTCTGGCACCGTTGTCGGGGACGAAGTTGAAAATTTTCCCCGGGATTGAATGACATTGAGCCTCTGATTCTGAAGGTGCATCAGGCATTAGAGCCTTTGAAGATTGCTACTGTGCACCTCGTGACTCCATTGTGACGACTCCACTAGAGAGAACGTGTTGTTTTAGTTGTGGCATCCAGAGGAAGACATACGCGGTCCCATCCATAGCTGCCCCTAGCTACACCTGTAGCTGATCCCGAGGTGATTTTCAGAAAAGGAAAGGCCCCTGAAGGAGAAGATTCCACCGCTGAACTAGGTAATCCGCTATCTCCTTCTGTAGAAACTCCATTTTCTTCTCCTCAGCCTCCTAGCAGACCTCCTTTCGAGGTTTCCCATTTCTTGAATTTCAGGAGTGTTCCTGCTGAGTTTTCCCCTCCTGGTCTGGCATTGGAGGGAGAAACCCTTGTCACTCCCCTCTCCTCTGAAGCTGTACTTTGGCATAGACCCAGGACCACTAAAGATTTCTCCACTCCTTCTCTTGTTACTGTTACCACTCCTACACAAAGAGGAGCGCCTACTGACTTGAGCCCGTTATCCTTCTCCTTAAATCCCCTTTTGTTTCCCATCCCACTCCGAGACTCATTCCCAGTAGCCCCTTCACGAGCTCCTTCTCCTCCAAGTTCTCCTCCACCTAATATTCCTATGGTTGGCGCTAATCCCCCTCTAAATAGAATGGACGCCATAGTCACTGCCAGATATGCTCCCTTAATCCTACCGCATCCTATGAATCCTCTCCCTGCTGGAGATTACTTGAAATACATGCCCAAGTTCACTGGGGAAGGAGTCGTAACTGTGGAAGAGCACCTGGCTGCTTTCTATAGTTATGCAGACAACCTGGACATTGAAAATGAAGATGTATGGATGAGAGTCTTTGTCCAGAGCCTGGATGGCGAGGTGAGGAAGTGGTTTAGAGGATTGGCCCCCAGATCTATTGCTGGGATCGAAGCTATGGATAGTGCTTTCCTGAGGCAGTGGGGAGATAGGAAGGATTTCACATATTACATGACGAAGTTCGTATATTTGAAGAAGATGGAAGGAGATTATGTCTCTGACTTCTCCAAAAGATTTAATAAGATGTATAATAAAATGCCTGCTGAAATAAAGCCCTCAGAAGCCTCAGCCAAGATTTCTTATGCTAGTGCGTTTGGCCCTGATTTATGTCTTTTATTGAGAGAAAGAAGAGCCACCTCCTTAGCTCAAATGCAAGATGCGTCCATAGAGGTGGAATCTAATGTATTAGCAGCTGATAGACTGAGGAACAAGGCCGATGCAGACAGGAGAAAGGGAAGATTTGAAGCCTCAACTTCTAGTCCATCGATGCCTCACCCTCAAGTGGATGAACTGACCAAGATGGTGAAGTCTCTATCTGCATAGATGGAGAGAATGAAGGTGGAGGGGAGACAAGCATACAAGGGCCCTCAGAACGCCGAAAACAAAGGAGGTTTCAAGAGGCCAAACAATATTACTTCCCCAATTGTGCAAAGAGAGAGAGGAAGAGACAGAGAAGACCAGAAAATTTAGGCCCCTTTCCAAAACAATTTTATGGCCAAGGAAGTCTCTCATAGACAGTCAGCTAAACGAACTAAGCAAGGGAGACAATACTAGTGGCACCCAAGGCAAGTATGACCTGAGATCTAAGAAAAAAACAGTAGCACCTGATGTTCCTGAGCAGTCCACAAGAACAGAGAAACCTGCTAATGAAGTAGTATATAGTCACAGAGGTAAGAATACCCGACCCCTCTCTCCCATAGTCTAGAGTCATGTTCCCAAAATAAGAGAAATCCCAAAGCTCACATCTTCTTTTAATTTCGAGCATGAAATTCAAAAGATCAGGATTCCTGTGCCCCTGACCGAATTGATTAAACATGAAGGGTTCAAGAAACACTTCTCTGAGATTTTACAGTCTGAGGTCTCATGCCTTCCCACAGACTCCATCAATTTGCAAGATGAAAAGCACATAGTTATTTTAGGTCCTATGGTAGAAGACAAGAATGATTCATCCCCTTCCTTCTACACTTCCTTGAATATACATGACAAGGTGCTGCATAACTGCTTGATGGATTCAGGGGCTTCTCACAACCTCATGCCCAAAACTGT
>SNQJ01S0070946.1:33331-48192 GCA_010110895.2 Picea sitchensis
CTCTCTCATTTCTCAAGCTTGTAGCAAGTATTTGCTCAAGCTTGCTTCTAATAAAAGAATCTTTGGAGGAAATCGTTGGCATTGGGAGTCTTCTTGATGCTTGGTTGTGGATTGCTTTGGAGGTAACTTGTATTGTGGTGTTTTTTTGAGTTTTGCTTATAGATTTAGTGTAGGGTGTCCAAGCAAAGTAGTTTGCTTGGATAGATCTATAGTAGTATTGCCATAGATCTTATGTGTAGTAGCTTCATAGTCTTAGCAAAGTTTTATGTTAATATTATTGGATCTACTCACCCCCTTTGTTTGTCTTGTAGCTTAGTCTCATATTCTTGCAGGTTGCTAAAGGTTGAGAAAGAACAACTTCAAATTTGGAAGTTGTCTATTTCACCCACTCTTATTCCTATGATATTTTTTGTTATGTTATTCTGATCTTATTTCTGACTATTTGAGTGGATTGGTATTCTGAAGTAGACCAAAATCAAGCATAAATACTGTTATCTTTCATTTAAAATTTTTGTTTCATATTAACAGAAATTTTTTGCAGGTTTTCAATCTTTTCTGCAGTTTTTCCAGCAAGTTTTACTTGTTGGTTGTTGCAGGTTTTCGACAGAAAACGTGGAGGAACAGCCCATTTGGGGGCCCAAAACATCAACAAAAACCTCCCAAGTTGGGGTGCATATTTTCCCAACACTTCTTTCTCTTCTTCTCATTGTAAACAAGCCCCCAAAGAGTAACCAAGGGCATGCACTTCTCTTAAAAATAATTTTCTGCATTTTTATTTCTTTGCCTACACCTAGGAAAGTGTTTGGCTTTGCCAACTATCCTAAATCGTAAGGCTTTATTTGTTGCAATTTAATTTTCTGCAACTAGTTTAGTTTCATTTATTTCAACCCACTTTGGCACAACAAAGGAAGACTTACCTCCACCTTGTGCCATTGTTTGAGGTTTGTTTTAACTTAGTTTTATTTTCAAGCCTTTTGCTTTCTCCTGTTTGCCTACACCTTGGAGTGTGCTTGGCTTTGCCAACCCCCAAAATCGTAAGGCTAGATTAGTTTATGATTGTTTTCATCTTACATGCTCAATAATGGTTTAATCTAAGTAATGAAGTAATCATGTGCTAGTTTAGGCCCATGGAGGCATTGTGATTCATCTTGCTTATCTTGCTCATAATTGCTATCTATTTTTTATTTTGGGGTATTTTACATTCAAGCTTTTTTTTCATTTATCTTTCCAAGCACTTTGGTTTATTGCAAGTTTAAGTACTATTGCTTATTGAGTTAAATCTTTCATGTACTTTAATTCCATCTCTTGCAACCTTGTATGATATTGTGGTTTAAGGCAAACATTCATTTTCTACTTGCAAGTTAATTTCGTACTTTGCTTACATTGTTTTATCATTCAAGTACTTGGCATCTTGCAAGCACATCTTGCACAACCCTGTAACACCCTGTCTCCCCCAGATTGTAAATATAACTGAACTGGCCAAGTACTATGGCAAAGCTCATAAGTATGAATATGTGTTGTAAATGGACCTGCAGGAAGAGGTCAATGAATGTAAATGAATGATAGTTTAGTTATTGAAGAAGCATTTGAGAGGGATGTCTTGGAATGAACTTACGATGGTGGTGGAGGGCACCTTGAGAAAAAGTTAACTTCCTGAAATTCACCGTATTTTGGACTCAGCAGGAGAACCAAAAGCGGCTCGCTATTACAGTAATGCATACCCGAGGCGGTAAGTTGATAGCTTGATATGAGGGATGAAATTAGCCGCTTATCCGTGAAACCATCATGAATAGCTAAAGCGCAAAAGGTAATCCGAACTGCCTTAACCTCAGCGAGAGATAAAGTATGGTTGAAAGCGATTGAAAGAGTGATGGGGAACTTCGGCAATTTCTAAGCGGTGGTGATGTGAGAAAGAGAGTGCAATCTTTGCTCTGGTTGGCGGAGGCGGAGAGCGGGTCTCGAAGGTCGCAAATGGTCTCGGCTTCGAGGGGGTGGCTAGTGGTAAATAAACTGGGAGTCGCTATGCCTACAGTTGAATGGAAACGATCACCCCTCTCAACAATCGCATCACACATGGTGTTTCTGATAAGTGTTTTGCTTATATTGCATTGAAATTTATATCTTTATGTTCTTGGACTTTAATGGAATTGTAAATGTTTTAGGTGAAGGTATGCATTACAACGTTAATATGGAGTGAATCAACTCATAGAACTGTGAAATTGTAAATGATTTGAGCATGAGAATGGTGGGTGTAGTGCTTGATATGAATGGTTGATATGCTTAACCTAGAAGAAGACCGTGCTTGAATTACGTTGATAATTGAATCTAATCATACTTGGTAGTTCTCTGAGAAATTGTCTCCCTTTAACGCTTTTCGGGAGATATAGAGTAGGAATCTCTTTTCAGAGGTTCCCTCCTTGGAAAAGGTTCACCAAGAACCCGAGAACAAGGACTTCGAGCGCTGCGAGCCTTATTAACTACATGCGAGGAATGATCCTATTGAGGTCTCAAGATATTAGTGTTGTGAGATGTAATAAGTCGATGGACGAGATATCGTTGGAGGACCCATAGTCATTAACGACCATTAGGTGTAGCGGGAATGCTGAAGGCGTTACATACCTTGACCTTTTGTCCTCTATCATTGTGAGCAGCGAGAAATTTGGATCGTAAACCCCAAGACCCAAGCAGGCGAATCTAGGCCGGATTTAGATCTCGATTCAATTGCAGTCGGTAGTGGGATGGAGAAAACTGTAGCGAGGGTTAAGCGAGGAGTAGGCATCTTGAGAAACGATAAAATGGTAGGACCTTGGAATCATAGCCAGAACAGCCGTCGGGAACTTCGAGAAGAAGATGCTTGTGGGTTAGACTCTAGATTAGAGGAAGAGTCTGGCAAAGTTTGATCTCGAGAAGGACCGCGGTATCAACATCAGGAGAAGTCATCGAGACCATAAGGTCATCGAGGTTTTGTTGAGTCGAAATCCCGGACCTTGTATTTTCCAATCGAGAGCGGGCGATCCTAATGGTGGATCTGGCGGAACCGCGATGTCGGCGTTCCCGGAAGCGGGATTTTTACCATCGGAGATTCTGGGAGTGTAGAACCATTACACACTGAAATCGCGATACGCGATTTATTCGGACCATCCATTGTAAAGGACGTGTCGAAGGATCCGTGATGCGTGGATAATCCCGGAGTTCTTGAGGCCATGAGAACGAGGACATCATAAGTCAAAACCGAGAATCAATGCGGGCCGTCCGTCCATGCCGAAGGGCGAGGTGTAGCGAGATCGAGGCGTCATCGGAGTTTGTTCATCAGGGTTTCGATGGTAAATTTATTACAGCAATCGCGATCCAGCGATTTCCGATGAATCTGATGGATTCATAGCGAGGCGCCGTGTCGAAGGATCCAGAGGGCTGCGAGGATTGACATTCCGGGATTCGATGGCGAAAATCACATCAGGAGAACTTCGCGCGAAGACTTAAGCGTAAATTAACGCGTAACACTTAAACCTTCTTCAGGATTAATTAATGGCCCCGTTTAAGTAAGACTTATTGATTAACCTGTAATCCGGAGATAGCGGATTCGGATTCCGATATCGCCAGGAGATCTTGGTTGTGGGAAGGCGAACGAAGTGTTAAGACCCACCGATCATAGGGCGGTCATATAGACACCAATTATAGCGGTAGGGCTAGCCGATGGAGCTCATGAAATATGTCGGGATCGAGGTATTGAGGACAAAAGGTTTGTAACTGACAAAAGTCGAAATCCGGCTCCCGATGAAGGGTCATATGGGCCAGGCTGCCAAAGGGGCGCAAACGGAAACGCCAGCTTCGTTCCATGGTCCGAGGATTCGAGGGGCCGGGGACCCTCGACCTGCCATAACCTCGCTAAATCCAGATGGCTGAACGAAGTTCCATTTTAAGAAGATGCGCGAGGTTTTGGAGATTTCTCGAATGATGAACAGGTGGATGTGGACGGATGGAACGTTGGACAATGGCGGGTGGCCTCGTCTGGCTTACTCTAGCGAGAGTAGCCCCGGCTTTCTTATCTTATCCAGATTAAAAAACTTGGAATAGAACTTACCGTACGAAACATGCGTATGAAAAATTATGGAATTATGCACAAATTATAGAAATGAATTTAATTCTTGAAGCCCGGACCAATACGTTTGTCTTCACGGCGATCAACGGTCTGGCAATGGTGACTCACACCGAGAGGTGGGAGAGCTCCCACAATAGAAGTCGAGGGTAGATGAAGAAATAGAACCCCTCGGAACAGATTCGTGAGAGTCTCCAGGTAATTACAAAGCTACCGGGCGATAGCGAAAGGACGTGAAAGAAACGAAAAGCAAGCGAAGTGTCTTTGGTTCCTACCGAGCTTATCAGACCTAGCGACAAATCGACGCATGAACACGAGATTAGGATGCGTGAAATTACGTGTCGATTAGCCACATGAAAAACTTTATCGAAAGGTCCACCACCTAGAGTGGACCGTACGACCGTTCGAAAGGAAGGCAGCGGCGATTGAGGAGAAGCTCTTCCAGCTGGCCGAAACGGTTTCTCTTCATGAAAGCAAAAGACTTCCAAAAGTCACAAATTCAAGGAATTTAGAAAGGCCAAACCTCCCTCACTCGACGGTGAGATAATGAAGGGAGAGGAAGCCAAGGCTTGGTTACTTGGACTGAAGAAATATTTGAGTCCATGATTTTGTGAGGAGCAGAGAGCTGCGTGTAGCAATTTGAGCGGAAGGCTTCCATCACAGTGGGAAGTAGCAGATATAAAAGGGGTCAGGAGTTTTATCTTGGGAATGGTTTGAGAAATACTTAGGAAGAAGTATTTCCAGCCGAGGAAGGTATTTCGACGAGAAGGCTAAGAGTTTTATGAACTCAAACTTGGCCAACTTACCATGGAGGAATGTCAACAAATTCCTTGACCTACTAAGATATGTACCCTACATCCAAAGCGAGAGGCCGACACGTGGCTATCAGGTGGGCTACACAAGATCCACAGGAACCAAATTGGGGTTCAGAATAAGAACCTTAGAAGATACTATCTGAAGGCGCTTATATTTGTCATAGCAATATGGACATCCCGGAGTCAGAGTGGAAATTTGGAAATCAAAGAATGGTTCAAAATTTCAAAGGAAAGGCAAATCGCAGGGTTTGAAACTACAGAAGAACCCTGAAGAATATGAACTTCCAGGCCGGTGTTGCCCCGTGAGAACTTTCCTAGCAGTGGAATAAAACCTACGGACTTGTACCAGGCAAAGTGATAACCAAAGGAAGAAAACCGTTGGAATAAGGGATTGCGAAGGAGATCATCTCCAGAGAGACTGTCCTCACTGACAACATAGCAGTCGGAAAGTTTATAACATGCATCACAAGAAGCTACTCTGGTCAGTAGCAAGGGTATTGCCCTGAGATCTATCTTGACCTTGGATAACCAAAGTACGACCATAACCAGTGGTGGAGATAGAAGCTATGATCTTCAACCATCTAGTATCGTTTTTGATTGACCTGGTTCAAATTTGAGTTATATATCCCCTAAAGTTGTTGATAGGTGTAAGCTACAACCAGCTCCTTCAGCCATGAAGTTGATATGATTAACCCGCTGGCACAAAAGAAAGAGTGGTAGAGAAATGGTACCAACACGCGCCCGATTAATGTTGGAGTAATTTTTCCACCCAAACTGTATAATGTACCCACAGGATCATCACGATGTTGTTGGTTGGTGGTAGCAGTTAGTACGGCGCCCATAAATCCATATTGGTTTGTTACTATAAAACCTTAGAATGTGTGGCGAAGAAGGAAAAAGGATAACCTTGCAAGGGATCCAAAAAGCGGAAAACCGGTGAGACAAATATCGGCATTAAATGAGGAAATATTGCGAAAGGGATATCATATATCGCGATGCAGTGTTGGGAACAGGGAGGTCTGAGAGCCAACCACGAATCACCTATCTTGAGAGAATGCAGAGATGTGTTTCCAAAAGAGATAACGGGTCTACCTTCGAGAAGATACATAGACTTCTCAATAGAACTTGCAGGGAGGCGGTCTTTGGTGTCCTGGTATATCGGATGAGCATGCACGAATTAGTTGAACTCAAATTGCGGTTGAAAGAAATGATGGATAAAGGGTACATTAGGCCAAGCATGTCCCCACAGGAACACCAGTCTTGTTTGTGAAAAAGAAAGATAGCTTATAGGCGATATTATAGATTACAGAGCAACAATAAAGTAACCATAAAGAACAAATACCCCTTACCCGAGGATAGATGATCTATTCGACCCGGTTAGGAGATGCGTGCATTTTCTCAAAAATTGACTTGAGGTCGGAATACCATCAATTCCAAATCAAGAGTGAAGACATACATAAAACGCTTTTTAGGACCGCAGTATGGTCATTATGAAGGTTTATTATTGTTAGTACCATTTAGATTTAACCAATGCCCGCTACTTTCATGTACTTGTGAACAATGTACAAATGTAAATTTTTTAGATGAATTTGTACTAGTTTTTTATTGATGATATCTTAGTCTACTCTAAGAATAAAGAGAAGAGAACGAAGAGCATCTTAGACTTGTGCTCCAAGTGCTAAGAGAACATCGACTCTATGTTAAATTGACTAGTGTGACTTCTTTTGAGAACAAATACACTACCCAGGACATGTTAAATCCGGGAAGTAGCGGTAGATCTTTTGACAAGATCGGTCTATCGTAGAATAGCCTACCCCAAAGGATGTCTCGAACATTAGATCCTTCATGGGATTGAAAGCGGGATCTTATAGGAGGAGATTTATAAAAGATTTCTCAAGATTGGTTGTCCAATCAGCGCCCTCCAGAAGAAGGGAAAATTCTTGTGGCCACAACAATGTGAAGAAAGATTTCAAACAGAAACATCTACTAACCCATGCACCGTTGAAAATTGTTGACCCGGTACGACTTCCTTGTTACCTGAGGATGCACAGCAGAGAACAGGAGGAGTCACTTATGCGAGGAAGGAAAAAGTGATACACTATGAATCCGAAATTGAATGACATGAGGAGTCCAACTGTATGACTGTGATCTAGAATTAACCGCTCATATTGCATGCTTTAAAAATGTGAAGCATTACCTCATGGGAAGGAAAGAATTGTACTGCAATGAGATCAGCAGCTGGATTACGGTATTTTTTTTGATCAACCCAAGCTCAATGCTGAACAAGCTAGATGGATGGCCCTCATAGCAATTTGATTTTGAAATCAAACACATCAAAAGGTAAAGAAGGAGAATATAGGGTGGCGTGCCCTTAGCGAAGCATGAAGCGATTCACGGCATGGTGAGTGCACATTGAGGGGCGGATATCAGAATGAGTCAAAGAGGCACAGGCAGGATTCGCCGTAGAAATGTAATACTGGCACCTACAGCAAGAAACCGCAGGAGCAAAATACGAAGGAGGCCTACTCACTTACAAAATAGACTGTACATCCCCAATTGTGACTTGAGGTTCATCATGGATAGATTACCACAAAAGACCCTACAGCGGTCACCCAGGATACCAGAAAATGATTACTTCCACCCGGAAACAATTTTTTTGGCTATGTCCTTCTTCAATTTTATTGGCCGGGATTGAGGAAGGATGTAGCCAAGTATTTGGCCCAATGCATAGAATGCCAACAAGTTAAGGTTGAACACCAACATCCAGCTAGACTATTATAGCCATTACCAATACCCGAATGGAAATGGAAACCATCTCCATGGATTTTATCAGGACTACCAACTTCAACCCGACAAAATGATGCCATTATGGTGGTGGTGAACCGTACGACGACCGCTCATTTCATTCCCATCAATCGACACGCAAGGCGATAGATATCGCCGAAGGTATTTATGAAAGAGGTGTTCCAACTACCGGCATCTTAGAAAGGAATATGTCGTGAGAGATACAAAATTCACTTCCAAATTTTGGAAAGGATTATTTGTGGGATTTGGAATGCAATTTTCATTCAAAACCGCTTACCATCCCCAAACATATAGATAGACTGAGAGGGTCAATAAGGTTCTATAATATATGTTTAGGATGCATTTTATGCATCATCCCAAGTAGTGGGATGAATATCTACAATTGGTGGAATTCGTATACAACAGTGGTTATCAAGAATCCTTGAAGACGAGTCATTTTGAAGTTCTCTATGGTAGACCATGTATCACTCCAGTTAGCTGGAGTAATTTCATAAATAGGATTTCTTTTGGACGCGTGTATGTTGAAAGAAATGGAGCGACAAGTGACTCGACTAAAACAAAATAGAAGATTAAGCTCCAGGCAGAGTGAGAAAGCTATCTTTGATCAAAGAGAACTCCAGAGAGTTCCAAACAAGAGATCACGTATATCTCAGAATCAAGCCCAAAATGAGTTCCCTAAAAGGGCTTTGTGCAAATTGGCACCATTGTTATGGACCTTTTGAGGTTCCTAGCAGTGGGACGGTAGCCTATGCATTGCTTCCTCCCATTAAAAGCACATAATGTTTTCCATGTTTCCTTATTGAAGAAATATGTACATGATGCCCATCATATAATTGGTAGTGCGTAATCGAGGTGGAACGAGAGGGAGAATTCTAGCCTGAGACTCAGTGAATATTGGACAGTAAAGAGACATTGATCCAAAATCGAGTCATCGTGCAAGTCAAGGTGCAATGAAATAACTTTAGTCCCGAGGAGGCCACATGGGAAATGGAGGATACCATGAAGGCGGAGGCATATCCGATTTTGTTTACCGTACATGTAATTCATGTTAGTAGTGACCTCGAGGGCGATGTTCCTTTTTAGGGGGAGAGAATTGCAACACCATGTTTCCCCGGTGTAAATATGGCAGGCGGCCAGGACATGGAAAACTCTGCGTAGATATGTGTGTTGTAAATGGACTGCGGGAAGAGGTCGTGAATGTAAATGATAGTTTTGAATTTATTGAAGAGCGGCGAGGATAATGGAGAAATAGAGACCCGCGATGGTGGAGGCACCCCTTGAAAAGAGGCGTTAACTTCCACACCAGAATTAAAAATCTGTATTTTGGACTCAGCGGGAGGAGAACCAAAAGCGGCTTCGCTATACGAAATTAATACCTTGCGGGCGGACTGGGTTGATGATGGCTTGATGAGGATGAAGGAGGTGAACCGCTATCAGAGTAGAGCCATCATGAATGGCCGTATGGTGTCGAAACCACCGCATAACCCTCATGAGAGGATAAAGGTGTATGGTGAAAGCGATTGAAGAGGCGAGCGAAGGGAACTCGGCAATTTCGCGAGTGAGTGATCATGAGAGGAATTAGATCTTTGCTCTCCTGGACCTTGGCGGACGAACGGGTCTCGGGACCGCAGATGGTCTGACTCGGGGTGTGAGTGGTAAATCCGGTGAAATTAAATGCATACCTCTACGGTTGGTGAAACGAGCACCCCTTTCGTGGAGTTAGCTACATCGAAGTTAGGTGGTGTTTCGACACCATTGAAATTTATATCGTTGCATGTTCTTGGACTTATTAGATTATGAAAATGTTTAGGTGGGAATTATGCATGCAATAATTGTTAATATGGGGTAGATGTTAACTCATAGAACTTGATTAAAATGATTTCAGCATGAGAGAATGGTGTGTAGTGCCTAGCGATAGATGGAGTTGATATATGTAACCTAGAGAAAAGAAGCAGGTGCTGGAGCTTCGTTGATAATTCGAGATCTAATCGTACTTAGCCGGATTCGGGAAGTTGTCTCCCTTTAGCTGCTTCTAGGAATGCCCCGGTAGGAATCTCTTCTGGTTTTCCTCTTTGGAAAGGTTCACCAAGAACCCGAACAAGGACCCGAACGCACAGACCTTATTAACCATACGATGAGGGACGATCCTATTAAGGTTTCAAGCTTGTAGTGTTGCGAGATGTAATAACTCGACGGATGAGATCTTGTGGGAAGACCGCGGTAATTCGCGACCATTAAGGTGTAAAGGATAGCAGAGAAGTTATGCCAGCGATACTTTGTCCTCTATCATTGTGAGCGACGAGAAATTTGGATCGTAAACCCCAAGACCCAACCGAACGAATCTGGGCGTTGGATGCCAGTCCGATTACGGAATCCGGTAGTGGGATGCGGAAGCTGCGAGTTAAGCCGAGAGTAGGCATGCGAGGGAAGCGTCGCAGGAAGTCGATGGGACCTTGAATCGCCAACCCGGAACCAATGGTCGAGAACTTCGAAGATGCGTCCGAGGTTGGAGCTTCAAGAATGCGGAGGAAGAGTCTAACCGTTAGATACCGAGGAAGGACCGCGTGTCAACATCTGGGAGAAGTCATCGAGACTATAGGGTCATCGGGGTTTGTTGAGTCTAAGAATCGAGTTGTATTTCAAAGTCAGAGCGGATCCTAGCCGCGGATACCGGCGGACGATGCGTTTGGAAGCGTGAGTTTTTACCATCGAGATTTCTGATTGCGTATTGCCAGAAATCGCGTCTGCGATTTCTAAGAACAATCACAGATAGATCCGACTGTCGCGAATGGCGTGTCAAAGGATCGATAAAGAGTGGTGGATGGAAATCCGGTACCGAGGGCCATGAGAACGAGTCGGGACATCATAAGTCCGTAGAATCAATCTCTGAAGATTCGTCGTCTGCGGGCGGTGAAAGCCAAAGGATCCGGCGTCATCGGAGTTTTGTTCATCGGAGTTCGATGGTAAATCGCGATCCGCAATTTCACGATGAAGATCACGGCCGTGCATGGACGCGTGTCGAGGAAGGATCGAGGGCACCGAGGGTTCGGCATTCGAGGGATTCTGGAATGGCGAAAATCACATCGGAGAACTTCTGAACCGAAGCTATGACGTGGTCGCGTAACCTTAAACCTTCTTCAAAGTTAATTAATGACATTTAAGTGGACTTGATTATATGTGAAATGGGAATCGGCGGATTAGGTTGATATGCGCCAAATCTTGGTTATTAGGAAGACGAATCAGAGCAGTGTTAAAGGCCGATCGAGTCATATGAACTCGAGGAATATGCCGATGGGGCTAGCCGCCAGAAGCGGAGCTCTAATGAAATATGTCGAGGATGGGAATTACGTGAGGACAAAAGGTTTGTGGCGACAAAGTCGCGAAATCGACTTGGAGTGAGGAAGTTGTCATATAGGAGCAATTATAGACCAAAGCAACCAAGAACGATGACGCGAAACTTCGTTCCGTAGGAGATCGAGGATTGAAGGGGCCAGGGGACCCTCGACCGCCAACCTCACGAGCGATCAAGATATTGTGAACGGATTGGCATTTTGCGAGTGCAGGTTTCTGGATATTTCTCATTAGTGGGAGATCAATCAAAATTTAAAACTTCACGATAGTGGTGTGTTACAAACCCACATTGAAATCACCCTAACTTAACTTTAACTAACTCAATTTACCTTAGTCTCTAGGGTCTAAAATCAACTAATCTAAATAGGTCACCTTTTACCTATGTTGCACGGGTACCGAAATCCCGCGAAAAACCCTGATACCATGGGCGTTCCTGCTGCGTCTGGGGACTTAGAATGAAGTAGAGAGCGTTCCTAAATGGTGGGACCTTTTACCTAAATAGATCCCTATCCCGAATCACCCTAACTTAACTTTAACTAACTCAATTTACCTTAGTCTCCTAGGATCTAAAATCAACTAATCTAAATAGGTCACCTTTTACCTATGTTGCACGGGGACCCGTCCCCGCCAAAAAAACCCACGTACCATGCGTTCCTGCGTACCGGGGACTTAAGAATGAGTAGGAAACGTTCCTAAATGGTCGGGGACCTTTTACCTAAGTCGTCCCCTATCCGTTCCTGGGCTAAATCGGGTACTTATAGGGTACGGTACCATCGTCCCTGGAAAAAATGGGGGACGGTTGACCGTCCCTAGAGCCCACGACTTAAAATAATATTTAAAAACATAAAAAAGACTATCCGCCTAACCCTAAAACCTAAAACTACGTGCCCGCTTCTTCACATATTCTCCCTGCATTCTATTTCTTTCGCTGCAGACAACTATTAATGTTTTACAATCGAGTTCTCTCATTTACAGTCGGGTCCTGATTTCTTTTGCCTTCGTATTTGTTTGCCCTCACTTACATTCTGGTTAAGGTTTACCGTTTCTAGCATTTGCAAAATTGTTGTTCGAAGGCCCGGTTCATACGAAATATTCCGCGACTGTGCGGTCGTCTTCAGTCCAGTTCATTGTTCAGCCTATTAGACAACACTTCAACGCGTCCTCTCTCCCATTGAACCGCAACTTCAATCTAGTTCGACACCAACAGCCAACAAACTCGTCTGAATTCCACGCGTTACAGGTATGAGTTTAATTTTAATTTTTAAAAATTAAATGTGTCAATTTTCATTTATCATTTTAATTTAATTTTTTTAATTTTTATGTTTAGAACTTTAGGTGTTTTAAAATTTAAATAGTAACATTTTTTAGTTTAAAAATTTTTAAATTATTATTAAATATTAAATTTTAATATTGTATGATGTATTGTATTTAGCTATGTTGCACGGGGACCCGTCCCCCCCTAAAAACCCCTCGTACCCTGCGTTCTCGTGTTCTGAGGACTTTAAAACGACGTGGGAACGTTTTGGATTGGTTGGGGACGTCATCAGGGACACAAGGACTTTTATGCCGTTCCCAATCCGTCCCCCCAAAAAAATTCGGGGACGGTCAGCTGGCCCTGGAACCCGCATGGTTTAAGATAACAAATAAAATTTAAAAAGCCGAATTTGTTAATAATTTAATTGTGCATGTCTCGAAGGTCCCTCCCACGATTGGATTCTCTCGAACTGTTGAAACCTAAGTCACTGGATTCGCTTAAGTAGGAGCTTGAAGTTCGAGTTATGGCGAATTTGAAAGCCATCCAAAAAATTCGTTGAATGTTTATACCAGTTCGGCACTGTCTTCAACGCATTTTAAAAGGGTGGAAAGTTGACACTTGAAATATTTAGGACCTGCAAGTTAAAGTGTACAGGTTGAGGGTGAATTGAGAAGAGAGTCGACACGAGAATTAGCGTAAAGGTTGAGGGTGAATTGCAAAGAGAGCCGATCCAAATTAACCATGGAATAAGACAGTGGGTCAATAAGAGTTTTACTAAGTTAAGGAATTAATATATTATAATATTTGTAATGGTAAGTATTTTGTCTTTTAAATTTTAGGGGATTAAATATGTTTAAAAAAATATGATAAGGGAAATATATATAAGTTATATATAATTTAATAAAAGTTATCTATTTAACTCTTAAATTATATATAATTAATACAGTTTTATATATGTACTAAAAATTACATATGTTATAAAATTAAAAAATAAAAGATATTTTTAATAATATATATAGAGTATATTTTGTCTAATTTAATGTCAAACATCATTGTTCTTGTTTTTTTCTATTTTTGTCGAATTTCATTGATTTTCGTCCATATTTGTCAAATCTCTCTCATTACTACATAATTATCCATGAATAATAGTTTAAATATTTTTTAATGTTATTATTTTATATATATTATTGTCGTCCCCAACCTGTCGTCCCTTGAAAATTTTGGGGGTGCGCTCTAGTCGTACTGGAAACTCGTCCCCCCGTCCCCGTCGTCCCCAAAGGCAATGCAACATAGGTATTTAGTATTTACTATTATCATTTAATATCTATGATAATATTAAATGATATATAAAATATTTACTTTATAAGTTATAACTTACAAGTTAGTAGTTACTTAAAACTTAAAAGTTAAACGTTAATGCTAAATAGATTTTAAAGTCTAAATTTATTGTTGTAATGTATCAATAATTGTTAATTTATTAAATTATTTCTTAGTTAAATAAAGTTAAAACAGTAAAACTGTAAAAGTTATTAAGGCCTTTAACTTCTAAGTTATTTAAGTTATTAAGTTTTAAATTATTATTTAATTAATTCAGAGTTAAAAATTTAGTATTTGAATGCTTATTGAATCATTATTCAAATAGTGTTCACTGTCTATAATGTAAATAGTGTTTTTGAATGCTTACTCAAATAGTGTTCGCTATCTATAATTATCATTTACATTTACTAGCAGCAGCTCTAGCCGTCCTAGAAACTCGTCCCCCAGTCCCCGCCGTCCCCCCGTCCCCAAAGGCAATGCAACATAGGTATTTAGTATTTACTATTATCATTTAATATCTATGATAATATTAAATGATATATAAAATATTTACTTTATAAGTTATAACTTACAAGTTAGTAGTTACTTAAAACTTAAAAGTTAAAGTTAATACTAAATAGATTTTAAAATTTAAAATTTATTATTTATGTATCAATAATTATTAATTTATTAAATTATTTCTTAGTTAAATAAAGTTAAAACAGTAAAGCAGTAAAAGTTATTAAGGCCTTTAACTTCTAAGTTATTTAAGTTATTAAGTTTTAAATTATTATTTAATTAATTCAGTGTTAAAAATTTAGTATTTGAATGCTTATTGAATCATTATTCAAATAGTGTTCACTGTCTATAATGTAAATAGTGTTTTTGAATGCTTATTCAAATAGTGTTCGCTATCTATAATTATCATTTACATTTACTAGCAGCAGTGAATGCTTATTAAATTTTTAATTTTTAATATTTATTGTTCATTATCCACTGTCATTTTGTAATTTGTTGAAATCTGCAAAAAAATTCAGATGGACAGTTCTTCTCCATTTCCTCAATCTGAAATGAGAGGACCACCAAATACAATCCCTGAGTCAACTGAAAACTCGGTTTCCAATGCCATCAATGTCAAGAAACCTTTGTTGCAATTTGTGATAAAAGTCACCCAAAACAAGAGGAAGAACAGTGGTGGTTCAGAGCAATGGTTATGCAACCTTTGCAGTCATGTGTTTAAGGG
>SNQJ01S0070946.1:59763-71769 GCA_010110895.2 Picea sitchensis
TGGAACCTAGACACTGTGTCTCCGAGGGCACACTAAGTGAGCAGGACTTAGCTCACGCTAGCAAGTGTGCATTAGGACGGCAACACACATATCAAGCTCCATGGTGATTTCATACACAATCAAGGCTTAAATATAAGGGCACTCCACGAGATGTGTCCAACACTTTGATTGTGCTCCACTAGGTCTTGTTATCATCAGAAAATGAAAATTCAAGTTTTTCTTTTTCATAGACATTCTTTCAACAACATTGCACCAAGACATGTGTATGTTGGTAGCAAGAATTGTTCTTTTCTTTTACATGATTGAAGGATACTCACGTCTTTTAAAACATTTTTGAATGTTGGGTTCACATATTTGACGTAGTCGCAATATATATGTCACAATGATTCAACATTGGAGATCCCTTATCCAAATATTTTCATGCATACTTGTTCATTGAGGGTGCCTTTCACATATCCTAAGGAAAGGTTTGCATATTTGGAGGCATTCCACACCTTTAAAGGTTCTAGGAGGGCATCTTGTATTAGAAATGGACACATGGCATTCATTTCCCATCTGCAATATCAAGCTCATCTTTCAAAAGAATAGCGCCATCACCCAATAGGCTTTCATGACTGTTATCCCCCACTTTTAGGGATAACTAGGAGATTGTGTCTCGAGGCCCATAGGTCCTAGACATGGAGTATCGAGAGTAGGATTGAATTTAGCATGGCCCTGGAGAGCCCACCTTTTCTTTCTTCTAACATATTTGTCTTGTCAGCAGCAGCAACATCCATCACCATCGGCTTGGTCCTGTGTCAAAGATGGTTCTTGCTCCATGAGGCAATTAGTCTAGGTATCATGGTATGTGTCACTTTGATCATCAAAACCATTGAATGTATGCCTCTGATTCCTTTTATTTCTAACCACTGCTTGGATATTACACTTGCCCACTTGACCATGTTTGGGGGGATTGACAGGGTGCCCTAGCAAGCCTGTGTTTGTAGGTTTTGGTTTGCCACTAGGGGGATTTCTGAAAAGCCATCATCTGCTCCCATCATAGCACCATTGTTTCATCTTGTTTCCCGCTCACTTATCCCATTCCACTTGTCTGGGCACTGGGTTGACCTGTTTTCAGGACTGCACCTTATCTCGTGGGAAGAAGGGGCTAAAGGCCCAGAAGGTAAAAGCAAGCTGGTAAAAGAAAAAAGCCTAAAATATGAAACCTCGAGATGCTTCGCCCAGGGATCCTCGAGAAAGCAATAAAAGGCTTCTCAGCAAGAAACAAGAGGGACCCGGAAAAATAATAAAACAAGACCTAACTAGAGGATAGGGGGTCTTTGTTAATGTTTAAGCCATTATTATAGATGTTTGCATTTCATTAGATAACAATAGCATAATCCAAGATCACTGAGAAAAACACAATCACAAGAGACACAACATTTATCCTGGGAAACCCTCTAGGGGAAGAAAACCCAACAATAATTCCTTAATATAGATAGCCAATACAATGCCAAGAGATCTCTATGCTAAAACAGAAAGTCCTCTACAAGATATGCGCCACTCTCTCTCTCCTTTGCCNCAAGTGGGTTGTGTCTAAGTGAGGCGCTAGCCTCCTTTATTTATACAAGTCTGGCATGTGTGAAGTGTCTCTTCTTTGGCAGGCCGACTTTTCAAACTGGGTGGGTAAACCCACCTTTATTATATTTCTAGGTCTCTTTAATAACTGTTGGGGCCGACTTCTTATTCTGCCTATTACAATTGCCTTTTGACCAATCCGCAAAAGGGGATTTGGTCCTATTANAACTCCTAGAACATTTAACTCTAAAATTAACTTAGTAACTAGGGACAACCCCCCTTGGCTTCCCTAGGAGTAAGCCTAGAAGGAAGAGGTTCCAATCAAGGTGACAGTGTGGACTTGGAACCTAGACATTGTGTCTCCGAGGGCACACTAAGTGAGCAGGACTTAGCTCACGCTAGCAAGTGTGCATTAGGACGGCAACAACTACTATCACCCATTTTGTTTAGGCTTACTCTTCATAAATCACCTTGTGCCTCCACTCTATGGTATTAGCAATCCTACCTTTTAGGGTATACCCCTTTGAGTTGGAGAAGAGCCAACCAAAAGAGAGACAAAGAGTTATTGCGGTGACAGTGGGTGGCCTTCCAGAGTTGCACAAGACTAGCCCCTTGATGCTTGGGACTTTACATCATTTAAGGGTGCTAGATTTTGTTGTAACAAGTTCTATTGTGCAGGCAAAGATTGAATAGTGATCTAACATTCTCCCCATTCACAAATAAACTACAACTATTAGAACACAGCGATGCCTACTACTCAATTATTCAACATCATGTACAAAATCATTCATATTGTATACATTATTAGTTTGCCAAATACTAATGCAACTAACCTGTAGACTCTCTCTTTATAGTTTTATTGCAAACATTCACGTTGCCTCTTATCATTTGTGGCCATAGAAATCAAAGCACAAGAACATCATAAAGGTGAATGGAGAGAGCACACTAGATAGAAATGAATAGCAAAACTAAGGGTTTGAAGAGCAATAACCGTCATTGAGTTGCAAATATGTTTGACCTATAAAAGTCCTTCTAAGTGTAGGAATGGTTATTTATGCACTCACGCTCCCATTCCCACTAGGATTTGGTGCAGCTCCTCCATTATTGGTAGTGGGAGTGGGATTTCCATTCACTAATCCCACCACCAATATCATGAGCCAATGCAAGCAAAGAAGAAAGTGTGCATGAAGATTGGGTGAGTAGGATGTGCCACTCATTTTCAAGAAGGAAAAGGATGTGTCCACTCTTCACCCATCCTCCCACTATTACTAACCGTTTGTATGGCCCACGATTTTCTTAGTGACCACCCTGTTGCCGTCCTTATACACACTTGTAGATGTGAGCTAAGTCATGCTCACTTAGTGTGTCCTTGGAGGCACAATGCCTAGGTTCAAAGCCCATGCTGTCACTTTGGCTTGAACCTCTTCCGTCTAGGCTTACTGCTAGGGAAGCCAAGGGGGATAGACCCTGGTTACTAGATGAGATTAAACTTGAAGTTCTAGGAGTTGGTTTTAATTTGTTAGAGGATTTGGGGGGAAGTCTAACCTATGATGCAAAGGCAGCAAATGCAAGATGCAACAATAAGGATGAGAAGCAAGCCTTTTCCTAGGGCAACTCAGACTAGTGCCTAAAGATTGGGTAAGGGGTCAACTAAAATTTAAGGGTGTTTGATTACAAAAGATTTACAAGTTACTTACAACCAATAATGAATGAAAGATATACAATAATATCAAAATAGGAGATGTACAACAAGATACAAAATTACATAAGAAACAAACTAACCATGTGTTTTAATGTGCAGGAATTAAAGGATATCAAAGCATGAACATCATCAACACATTAAAGCCAAGCATGCCCCAATAGCACTTACTCTGTTGGACTGTTTTTCAATGGCAACATCAACACTCAAGACCCAACAAGATGATGCCTCCAAATGGGATGCGCCATCTCTTGAGGGATCACACCATAAAGAACACTTAACAAAAGATTTGAAAACTTTAGAGCACAAGTATTCCACAATACTCAAAAATGACATTTAGTTAATTGTTCCACAAAGCAAAAGAAAAGTTATTTGCATGTAAGAATGAAAGAGATGTGTGTTTGCAAGTAAAGTTTTAAACAACCATAAGATGTACCAATGACACTATTGCCTAAAACACTAAGTGGATCAAAAGTTGCTTAAAGATTATTAAAGATTTTATTTCTCTAACTAAGTGTCAAACCAAAATCCTCCTCCCCCAATTACCAAATGGTTGTTGGATGCTCAAAAAGTGAGGCAACGAGGCCTACCCTAGCTTCACAGGTCAACCCTAAAGATCTAAGTACTCCCGGAAAGGACGCCGCACGCCGTGAGACCGTCCCCAGCCTAGCACCTTTTGTTGCCTTCCTCAAACCCTGTTTTAGATGGCGAAGATGGTGGATTTAGGTGTCGTATTAAGTCTAAAATGTTATTACCCCTATGGACTAAGTATTTTGATGTGTTTGAGAGTGTTTTGATGACTTTTAGTTGCCTTAAAATGATGAAAAAGAGTCAAAACCGAAACTTAATCAACTCAAAAAGATGTGTTATAGATCATGAAATTTAAGCATGTAGACACATATGAATCATGTAAAATAAAGTTGAAATGAAAGAGCTACTCCATCATCATTTACTTAACAATAAACATGTGTAAGCTTGTATGAAAGGAATGCTATAAAAAGGGCAAGAACAGCTTGCCAAAGAAAGAAGAAAAAGATTTAGCTCATCACCACTTAACCATGAGTGTTATTGCATTAAGAATAAAGTGAGAGATGAAAAGTACTTGTTGAAATAAGAGCGTGTCCCTACACCATAAACATGCCCCACATATACTTCAAACTTAGATGATGGCAAATGGATTTAAAGATAAGTTATTTGCAAGTTAAAAGGATTATTTCTTAAACCACCATCATTGCATTAAACCATGTGATATTGCATTAGAACATGTGTTATGAAACTTGAAAGATTATAGCATGTGAATAAGATTAGGCCCAAGGGCTTAAGCTAAGATCTAGTATGTGTATGATATCTACCTCTAGATAATTTTAAACATATAAGCACAAGCACATTATCAACACATTACTAACCTAGCCTTACGATTTTGGGGATGTCTCACCCAAGGTGTAAGCAATTATAAATTAAAACTTGAAATGGAAAAAGCCAAAAAGACAAACCACTCACAATGGCACAAGGTGGAGGCAAGCCTACCTTTGTTGTGCCAAGGGGGTTGAAAGAAAGGAAAATAGCTATTAACAAGAGACTAGCCTCACATCGTTGCCCTAATGACAAGTGGGGCAAANAAAGCCAAAAAGACAAACCACTCACAATGGCACAAGGTGGAGGCAAGCCTACCTTTGTTGTGCCAAGGGGGTTGAAAGAAAGGAAAATAGCTATTAACAAGAGACTAGCCTCACATCGTTGCCCTAATGACAAGTGGGGCAAAAGAATGATAAAATGCTTGAAAATAAAACTAAGCCCTAGCCTCACGATTTAGGGGGGTTGGTCATACCAATCTTCCTCCCAAGATGTAGGCACAAAATATTAAATACAATGAGTGAAATTAAGTACAAGAAAGGCTAGAAACATGAAGGAAAGGGTTGAGATTTGTTACCCCTTCAATGGAGAGACTTTTGGAGTGTTGTGTGACCGATTTTGGGCAGCATAACCCCTTGACCTGGTAAGAACCTGCAAAAACCAGCAAGCTATTGCTTGCTGGAAATGCTGCACACAACAAGAAAAGTTAAGAAAAAATTATGTTTTTTAGGCAGAATTTTTTCACATAAAAATTTTAAGTGAAAATTGATTTTTATGACCTATGTATGATGGTTAGCAAACTGAAATAATATAATGATATGAACAGAAAATTAGATCAACAAAGAGATGGAGTTTGAGTAGGTATTGAGGGTAGACTCCTCCTTGAGGCTATTCCAACAAACCCTAGAGGCAAACCTGCAAAACTTCAAGCAAAACATGAGGTATTCAAGTAGACAATATGGTTGAATGAGCTAACAATATAAAATACTTTACACTATTAACCACCCAACATATATAGATCAACAATAATACTATTTGTTTAACCTACCTAAGTAAAATACTTTACCCAAGAGATCTACTCAATACAACACAAGATACCAAAGTCACAACATCACCTCATGTGCAAGAAGAAACAAGAGTACTCTTTGTTGCTTCAAAATCCTCCAAAGCTTCTTTATTAATCCAAAAGGAGAGTCTTGCAGCAATAAATTGCTCCAACACTCTTAAGAGCAATGTGGGTGGATGCAAAATGAGCAAGAGAGAGAGAGAGATGAGATGAGAATCCAATAGCATAACACTAGCTCAAGATATGGTGAAGAAATGAGGGAGGAGAGGGTTCTATTTATACTTGGAGAGGTAAAGTGACCCCTCCTGGATCAAATCCAAGTGTCACATCAAAGTCAAAGGGGGGAATCTCAAGGAGGGGGGTGCAACTTTAGGGTTTTGGAGTGGATGGATGAGTTGGATGTGAGGTGGAAGGGGTGGGACACACCAAGAAGGTGACGTGGGAGGCTAGGAAGGGCACACCTCATGAGGGAGGGGCCCTCAACTCAACAAAACTTAAGTTGTGAAGTTATCCCAAGCTAGGGGGGCGCAAATCCCCTAGGGGGCGTGAGGGTTCAAGTGATGTGAGTGTGTGAGGGGGTGTAACAAGTTGGTTTAAGTTGGTTTAGGTTGGTTTAGGTTAGGAAACATCTCTCTTACCTTTACCCATCTTATCATCACCCCATTAACTCAAAATTACAAAAATGACATTTTACCAATGTCATGACTTAGCAATTAAAATTGTTGTTTTGACTGACTGAGACTCCTAGTGGACAAACACCTAGCAAAAGTTGTCCGACTGAGCTGAAACTTGGTCCAAGGGTGTAGGGGGTCTCATTCCATTTCTTTAAAGCACAAATACCCCTATCAAAAACCCAAAGACCCAATTTTTACAATATTTGCTCAAAAACAATTAATTAATTAAATAATTAAACTTCCAACCTTAGGAAAATTTAATCAATTTAATTAATTAAAAAAAAACTATCTAGACTCGACGAAATTCCGCGAAACTTTCTAAGATGTCATGCATGGTCATTTACATCATTCCTAAACAATAATTACCAGAAGATAACCCCACTAGAACGCCTTTCACCACTTTGGAGGAATTATTGCATGTGGGAGGGAAAAACTCAAGGGAAATTAATAAGGCTGAAAAGCCCAATTAATAACCTAAGGATAAAAAACCCTCGATGAAAAGAACTCTCCTAATGAAGAAATCCCAAGGTAACTGACCTAACTATGATCCATGCAGACCTATTACATTATTAACCCACGCAGGGGTGCGGAAATTTCGTTTAGAAAAATTTGTGCTGGAGGCATAAATTGCCCAGTAGAACCAAACTGTCTTCGTCATATTAGCATCTGATGATGCACTTCTTCATGGCACATGGAGTTGACCCCCTAGTTGGATAGGTGGTCAACACACCCTCTTAGAGTAGTTTATCCAATCCACACAAGGAGCATGTTGCACCTTGGTGGGCGTGGCAAGGGCTTCCTAATGATCTCCACTCCCAACCACATTCCTTGATGATGTTATCAATAGCTTCTCGGCATTACTCTCAACCACATTCCCCAATGGACTTATCGTCATATGCTCCAGATCATTTTCCATTGCTTGATCCTTTGCACTCATTTTCTACCATTCCTCTAAAAGAATCAACTTCTTTAAAACAAACCCAATACATTGATTGCGAGTAATAGTGGAAGTCACTAATAACTATTAACATTGTCCTCTTATATGTCATGCCATAGAAGGTGGGTGTGAATCATAGTGGGGTGATCTTATGTTAATAGGTTACATTCGCCCAGGTTTAGTTTGGCTAATGCACCTTGAAGCCTGTTGCTTATATTTCTCCATTTTCATTATTTTGGACCTTCTCCCACTCAAAATAATTTACTTTTCATTTCTTGTTAAATCTCCCCTCAAGGAGAGTTAGAAATGTATTTTGGGTGAGAAAGGATAGACCAAGAGATCAATTGTCCCTAACTAATCTTTTACACCAAAAAGGAGGGATTTGTATTAGAGATAAATTAAAAAATACATATTTGAAGGAGCTTGGAATTTTTTTGGAGGGAATTATTTTACCTCTCTCAATTCCATTGTATTTCATGAGGCCCATTACCCCCTCAGCCTAAGGGTAACTAAGGAGATCATGTCTCGAGGCCCACAGGTAGCAGACATGGAGTGTCGAGAGCCAGATTGACTAGCAGAGCCCAGCAGCCCCCCTGATTTTCCTCCCAGCATAGATCAACCAAGGCTCATCACATTCAAGCAACCCAGGGCATGGGGCATGGTAAGCCAGTGTCACCATGACGCATGGTTAGTCCTTTCTTCATGCAAGGTGTTGTGTTTAATTTATTGGCCATGTAGACGAGGATCTTTGGTTGAAGTTGGATAGTGGATCACTTGCTTGAGAAATTGTCTTGGTTGCCTTGTTTCACCTTGGTGGTCAGCTTCTGTGCCCTAGTCTAGTGTTGTCACCGCACAGGGAAAAGGGGTAATACTGGGGTACCCTCCCAAGGGTAACGTCCGCTCTCGATCATACTTAAAATTTTCCAACATAAATCCTTTCATATATCTTGTTGTCGTCCTTATACACACTTGCAAACGTGGACTAAGTCTCAATTCACTTAGTGTGTCCTCGGTGGCACAATGCCTAAGTTCAAGCCCACTGTCACCTCGACTTGAACTTCTTCCGTCTAGGCTTACTCCTAGGGAAGCCAAAGGGGTAGACCCTAGTTACTATGTGAGTTATTAGGTGAAATCTATGAGTTAATTTTTATTTGTTAAAGGTTGGGGGAAACTAGCCTATATGAGAGGCAAGTAATGCAATGCAAACCTTCAATGCAAAAGCAAACCCTTTCCCTAAGACAACTAAGACTAGTGCCTAAGGTTGGGCAATGGGGTCAATTAAGTTACAACAAGAGATCTAAACAAAGCAAAGAATAACTTTACAAATTAGATTAGATACACAAGAATTATAAATACAACAAACAAAGAATAGTTAGATGATTAAACAATATACAAAAGTACAACTACTTACAAAGAAATGAGATAAGCACTAGTTAGATCAATTACAATAGTGAAGCAAAGATGAACTAACTCTTCAATGGATTTTGTAGATAAGAAAAGGGAAATAGCTCAAGATGCATTCACCACCAACATTACTTGCAAACCAAGCTTGAAGTGCCCCAAAGAAAGGTGTGCAACTTCAAGGAGGCAACTAGGACACAAGTGCGCAACTTAAGAGGAACCAAGAGATGAAAGTAAAGCCACCAATGGGCACAAGTGCGCAACTCAAGGGATGAAAGAGAAGCCTCCACAGGCACTAGTGCGCAACTTCAGATGAATTACTCAATCACAACAATGCTCAATTAAAATACTTGAAAGATGATGCTTGAAGTAAAGGTTGCATAAAATAAAATAGCATAAACCACTTAGATAAGATTAAGAAGTTAAGGCTTAGGTTATTGTGAATTTATTTTAGATTTGAAATTAATTAAGTTGCACTCCTAGACTTGGTGACTACCCCAATACTCCTACCGCTTTGGCCAAAAGGACTGTTGGGTGCTCAAAAAGCAAGGCAAACAAGGCCTTACCCTAGCTTCACAGGTCAATCCAGAAAACTTGGGTGTTCAACAAGGGGGACACCTAGTGCCGTGAGATCATCCATGATCTAACACCCCGAGTCACCTCTACAAGCCTCATTTTTGGTGGCTAAAGTTGTATCAGTAAAGGGTGATCTAATTAGACTAAGTAAATTGATTCCCCTAGAGCCTAAAGTAGATTGATTAAGCAAATTTTAAAGTTACTTGTGTGAAAGCTTGAGCAAATGAAATAACAAGTGCATAAATAAAATGTACAAGAAAAAGAAGATGCCTCCAAGGGCTTAAGCAAGATAAAGAGATGCTTTTAAATAGTTAGATATTCACATGAACTTGAAAGAAAAAGAACTAGAAGGATGAAACATAAACCATGGAACTATCTAACAAACTAAACTAGCCTTACGATATAGCATGGGTGGCAAAGCCAAGCCTCTTTCCTAGGTGTAGGAAAAAGAATGCAAGAAAATAACTTAACTTGAAAAAGAACAAGTAAACCTAGCCACACAACCTTGTCTTAAGGACAAGTGCAGCAACAAGAATGAAAGCTTAAAACAGAAATAAAATCTAAATCCTAGCCTTACGATATAGCATGGGTGGCAAAGCCAAGCCTCTTTGCTAGGTGTAGGCAAAAGAAATAAAAATTGCAGAAATTTAAATAAACTTGAGAAATGCAAGCCCTAAAGACTCTCTTGGGGCTTGCTTACAATATGAGAAAGTGGAGAAAGAACAGGGTATTCCTTACCCTAGCTTAGGAGGTTACTCTTGAACATTTTAGGGCCCCAAATGGGTTGTAGCACCTCCTTTTTTGGTGTAGACCTGCAACAAATCAGCAAGCAAAACTTGTTGGAAAAGTTGCAAAAAGACCAAAATCCTGGGAAATTTTCTATTAGAACAAACCAGCAACAAAACTTGTTGGAAAAGCTGCAAAAAGACCAAAATCTTGGGAAAAATTCTATTAAAACAAACCAAAAATTTTCTGTGTAAAAATTAGCAAGTATAATATGTTTAAATGCTCTATTCAAGTATGTTAGAATGCCAAAAGAAGTATAAAAAAGTGCATAAATAAAGAACATAAATATTTAGAGGTTGTAAGTGGGTGAAATGGATGATATCCAGATCTGAAATCTTCACATAAAACCCTTAGGTAACTTGCAAATCTTGTGAGAAAAGCTACAAAAATAGAGAGGACCTTTCTACATCATCCAGGATTCGTGGGGAAGGCCCCTAGGACCTTCTCCAGGAGAGGGAGATCTAGGCCACCTCTTTATGGTAATAGAGTCGCACCAAGGACAGTTGCCACATGTATTTCAATGGCAACGAGTGCAACATCCCACTCATCACCAACGACGCAGGCAGGTCCACGAACTTCTCAAGGAGCAGCAAGTAGGAGCAGGGGCTCCAGGGGAAGGAACTCATTTCAGAGATCGCCACAGAGCAGTGCGCAAGTTCCATCTCATGTTACATGTTGGGGATGTGGAGGACCCCATTACCAACGTGACTGCCCAGAGTTGCAAGTAGGATTTGTGCATAGAGAAGGAAAGGCCCCGATGGGAAGAGCAAGTGGTAGCCACCAGATTTATGCAGCGGTTAATAATCGCCAGGCAAAACATCAATCCACGGTGCTGGAGTCGTCAGGTACGCTAAATCATGCCAATGTTAAAATTTTATTTGATTCTGGTGCTACAGATAGTTTCATTTCACCGTCTGCATTAGAAAAGAGTGGGTTGGCAGCCTATGAGCATGATGACTTTAAACAAGTCGAGATGGCTTCGGGGGAAAAACAAGCGGTAGGGCCTAGCATTGATAATTGTTTAGTAGACCTGGGAGTGTGTACTATCAGGTTGAAGGTATACGTCACTGCTCTTGGGACGTATGACCTAATCATTGGAATGGATTGGTTAGAAGCCCATCGAGCTATGGTAGATTGTTTCGCAAAAAGGGTGCTTTTTGTTGATGATGAAGGAAATCCAATAGAGATCCACAGTGTACGGAGAAAGGTGTCTCTACGCTTTATCTCAACCATGAAGGTTAAACGTTGCATGAGGCAAGGGTGTCAACTATATGTAGTGGAAGCAGTCAACGAAAGGAAAGGACCCTCCTTGGATCAGTACCCAGTATTGTCGAAGTTTAAGGATGTTTTTCCAAAAGAATTGCCAGGGTTACCTCCTGAGAGGGAGTTTGATTTTACTATTGAGCTAAAACCGGGAGCAGAGCCGATTTCCAAGACACCGTATAGGATGACAGCGCCAGAACTTTGTGAGTTGCAGATGCAGTTGAAAGAACTACTCGACTTAGGGCTTATAAGGCCCAGTGTCTCACCTTGGGGTGCACCAGTAATTTTTGTGAAGAAGAAGGATGGTTCCTTACGACTGTTTATAGATTACAAGGACTTGAATCGTGCTACCGTGAAAAATAGGTACCCAATACCACAGATAGATGATCTCTTTGACCAGATGAAAGGAGCAGTGGTGTTCTCAAAAATTGATTTGCGATCAGGATATCACCAGTTAAGGATTAAGGAAGGCGATATTCCTAAAACTGCATTTCGAACTCGATTTGGGCATTACGAGTTCGTTGTAGTACCTTTCAGTTTGACCAATGTGCCAACAGTATTCATGAGCCTCATGAATGGTGTATTCCGGAAGTACTTAGACCGCTTTGTACAGGTCTTTCTAGATGATATCCTCATCTATTCCAAGAACGAAAGAGAACATGAAGAACACCTGTGAGTGGTGTTGTCCTGCCTT
>SNQJ01S0070946.1:74192-84832 GCA_010110895.2 Picea sitchensis
TTTATTTTTTATATGGCTTTTATCTCTTACCAGTTGCTTTTACCCCCTAGGCCTTTAGCCCCTTCTTCCCACAGGATAAGGTGTAACCCCACAAATAGGTCATCCTAATGTCTGGACTAGGGGAATGGGATAGATGAATGGGAGATAAGATGTAAAAATGATGATATGATGGGAGCGGACGATGGCTCTTCAAAATCCCCCTTGGTGGCTAACCAAAACCTATGGGTACAAGCTTGTTAGGGTACCCTGTCAATCCCCCCAACCATGGTCAAGTGGGTTAGTGTAAGATCCAAGTAGTCGTCAGAAATGAAAGGAATCTGATGCATATATCTGAAAGTTATAATGATCAAACATGACACATACCATGATACCTGGACCAATTACCTCATGGAGCAAGAGTCTTCTACAAGTCCAAGCCGAAGGTGATGGATGCTGCTGCTGCTGACAGGACAAGTCTGATGAAGAAGAAGAAACATGGGCCCTCCAGGGCCATGCTCAGGTCAATCCTGCTCTTGGTACTCCATGTCTAGGACCTGTGGGCCTCGAGACATGATCTCCTAGTTATCCCTAGAAATCGGGGATAACAGTCACTAAAGGGATTGAGCTCTGAGGATAGTGTGACCATTTTCCATCAAGCAAACAAGGAGAAATATGTGGTTTTCATTTCCATCAACATAGCATTTTGTGGAGTGGAGATTTACTCCAATCTACCATATCCATATTCCCAGGTATGTAGATTTTTTTTTCTCTTTATTTTCTTTGTTTTTCAAGATTTGGTATAGGGTTTGCAATGTCCTTTAGATATACATCTTCTTGCCCTTTTTTAATGGGAGATTTAACACTTATGTAGCTATGATATTTTACTTGCAACTTTCTTTGAGTTTTTTGTGGATTTGGATTTTGAATTTCCCCATTTGTTTTGTGCCATAGGTTTAAAAATCTAATTAGTGCTCTACAAGATGGCAAAGCCACTGGACTGAATGTGGGAGTATGGTGAACCATACGAGGATCATAATAGAACGAGGCTAAATTGCAAACTATGTGGAATGGAAATGTTTGGTGGAATAGGTCGCTTGAAATACCACCTTGCCAAAATCCTGGGGCATGAAGTGGATATTTTCCCTTCAGCTACCCCAGATGTTGTCCATATTGCAAAGAACTCAATTCTCGATATAAGAGAGATTAGAGGGAAGAATTGAGGCTCGAGCTTGCAAATAAAGTAGCAAGAACTTATAAGCATGGGAACCGCAAGCTTGTAAGGGGCGAGGGAAACCTAATCCTTGACCACACCTTCTTAGAGCATTATGATTCGCCCCTTGTCCTAATGCATTGAATGCACACTTATAACAAGACTTCATCCCAACAAAAAATGAAGGAATAAAACTTGAAACCTGTAAAAGGGACTTGCGAAATAAAGAATGGGTATCAAAAGGAAATTAAGGGGTTCATAATGCAAAAAGTACTGAGGAAAGGGTATCTCAAGTGACAAGCGCTCCCTCTACAAAGGCACTCATAGAAATGGATTTGATGACACCATAAGCCATTAAGTAAGCCCAAATTCATACCACTATCACACTTACTCTTGAAGGGTTTCTTTCTTTCACTGCTTCCCTCGGGACCTATCCCTCTACCCGAGTCTTTTCTTTCACTGTCTTGGTTGGAACACCTAATAGGGTTGGATGAAGGCCCTCCCATATTCAAACTTGCCAACTCACATAAAGTCTCGAGTCGGTGTGATGCTTGAAGGGGACACTGAGGTGAATTGTTCACATGGATTATATCTTAAGTAACAACTTACTTTGCATGACTCAAGGACTAATATCTCTTATGAACATTGGTTTACCTTGTCTTATATTCGGTTTTGGTTTGGATGGCCCTAACATGGTTCTTTGAGGGATGTCCTAGGTTTTCACCTAGAATGTTGTGCCTTATTTGCAGGACTTTGGCATGTGTGATGTAGAACAATGAGTCATCTAGTGACTTGCTACCTTCTGACATGAGCTCCCACATCTTCAGAACCTTGGATGATGGACACATGGGCTTAGCCATTAAGTAAGCCCAAATTCATACCACTATCACACTTACTCTTGAAGGGTTTCTTTCTTTCACTGTTTCCCTCGGGACCTATCCCTCTACCCGAGTCTTTTCTTTCACTGTCTTGGTTGGAACACCTAATAGGGTTGGATGAAGGCCCCCCCATATTCAAACTTGCCAACTCACATAAAGTCTCGAGTCGGTGTGATGCTTGAAGGGGACACTGAGCTGAATTGTTCACATGGATTATATCTTAAGTAACCACTTACTTTGCATGACTCAAGGACTAATATCTCTTATGAACATTGGTTTACCTTGTCTTATATTCGGTTTTGGTTTGGATGGCCCTGACATGGTTCTTTGAGGGACGTCCTAGGTTTTCACCTAGAACATTGTGCCTTATTTGCAGGACTTTGGCATGTGTGATGTAGAACAATGAGTCATCTAGTGACTTGCTACCTTCCGACATGAGCTCCCACATCTTCAGAACCTTGGATGATGGACACATGGGCTTGGTTTTGGCAGATTTGGTCATGATGGCACATAGATGTGTTGAAAGCCCCACATGCTGGGAAGTGTACCCCAAGGCTTATTATTCACTGGATTGAGGACGTTGCAGTAGCAACAGACAACCAAATACCATCCAGAGACGAGATGTAGCCTCCTCCACCTTGGACACAGTGCCCTAGACCCTTGACTCTAGCCTCCATTGGATGATGACATCACCTTCTAGGGTTTGATGGTGATAAGAATTGATGGATACTTGGGGTAACCATTGATGATTTGGCATGACCATGGATGAGGAGACATACCATTGCATCACTACACCTTGAGATGATGCCACGTGGCCTTGGGAGGCCTTCCTCTAGCCTTGGGAGGCTTGACGTCACCACACATGTTGCATTTATGATGGCTTATTTGCATTTTTATTATTTGTAGAGGTTGCTTGAGGGGTTGACCCCACTTGTTTTTTTATTTCACTTTATTATGTGGACAAAGCACTAGGGTTTACCTCATATAAAGAGGCTAGTGCTTGGATATTTCATTCATCATCGCATTCCTCACCATTTGGTAGAGGAGAACCTCTTGAAAAGTTCACTATTTTTTCCTCTCTTGGCTCTTTTCTCTCATGCGCTAGTCTTGTGGAGGGATCTTTGTGGATGATAAATTTATGCAATTAGGGTTTTGATGGTCTTGCTACTTGGAAGAAGTAAGTAATTTTCTGCAATTTATTGTCTCTTATTAATGTTAAATCTTGAATTACTATCTTGTTGCAAGTTTCCTTTATCTTGTTGAAATCTTAAGAGGGAAACATAAGTGCTTCTTTCCCTCACAAAGTTTTTATTGTCCAAGATTGTGAAGCATTCTTTGCTAGGGTTAAACGCCTAAAGCCCAAAAGTGCTTGCACTTTAGGGTTTTAACCTTAGTCTTTGATCCTCGTCCTAAGTGAAGCTAGAAGAAGGGAAAAACGACACCTAGTGCCCAAGTGTGTTTGCACCCTAGGTACGTCTTTCCTCAAAGTCTAAAACCTAAGGCCCAAGTGTGTTTGCACCTTAGGGTTTAGACCTTACCTCTCTTGTTTCATCTAGCTCAATCTTCAAGCTAATGCATTTGTGACTTCATAATCCCTAGAGGACAACGACACTAGTCTAGAGGTGTTCTTGTGGTTAAATAGCTACTAAAATCAACTTTATGACTCTCTCAAACATTCAACTAACATTTCTAACCCTAACTCTAGCAAACCATTACTATTTATTGCTGCTGTTATAAACGTTTGCTACAACCACTGAAAACTACATTAATTTGCTGCATACACCCATTTATAAGTGGCTTAACTTGTTCAAAAAATACTTCTAGCAATTGGATAATGTTATACTTGTTGAATGCTTACTTTTCATGGTGAATTGCTACATTTTTGAGCACTTTTATTTGTTGCCGTTGCAAAGTATTAATTGTTGTCATAAAACTAGTTTACTGCTGTAATTTGCAACAACCATAGCAATTATTAATTTTCTAGTGTTTGAAAGGATATTATTGAACTCTATAACTTGGTAATTGTTTATTATATGCTGCAAATTGTTTATTGTCTCGTACAGGTACAACAATTACCTCGTCACTTTCTATCCCTTTCCTAGACCTAGACCTAACTAACAAGTGACCACGATAGTGGGTTGTAGGCTTGGCTAATCTTGTTATTTGATCCCTTGAGGTCACCAGGGAAGCCTCCCTTGTGGTGAAACTCTTCCATCACTAAAACGAGGGAAGTCTCTATTGACCACCTATTTCGACTAGGGGATCAAATCCATGTACCATGAAGATATGCACCTGATGGTGCTACCAAGTTGAAGACTTGTTGGTTCTACAAGGCCTTTTTGGCCTCGGCACGTGTTTTTGTAATTGGAATTTCCGCTCCCCTGCGTGGGATAATAATGTAATGGGTCTGCATGGATCATAGTTAAGTCAATTGCCTAGGACTTCATCATTAGAGGAGTCCCTTTCACCGAGTGTTTTTTTTCCTCAAGTTATTATTTGGCCTAACCAGCCTTATTAATTTCCCTTGAGTTTTTCACTCCCACAATAAATCCTCCAAGGTGGTGAAAGGCATTCTAATGGTCGAGCCCTATGGTGACTAGTGTCTAGGAATATTGTAAATGGCCATGCTAGACATCTCCTAGAGTCTTGCGGAATTTCGTCAAGTTTAGATAGTTTTTTTTAATTTTTTAAAATTACCTAGTTAATGATAATTTAATTAATTTTTGATAAAAAATGTAAAAATTAGGTCCTTGGGATTTTGATAGGGGTATTTGTGCTTAAAAGAAATGGAATGAGACCCCCTACACCCTTGGACCAAGTTTCAGCTCAATTGGACAAGTTTTGCTAGCTGTTTGTCCATGGGGAATCCAAGTCAGTCTAAAACAACAATTTAATTGCTAGTATTGACATAGTCAAAATGTCAATTTTTTGTAATATTAGCAAAATGGTTAGAGAAAAAATGGGAGATGATGCCTAAACCCCTTCCTAAGCTATCCTAACCCTTTTCTAACCTTCATACCCCCTTTCCACCTAGCCACCACTTCAACAAGTCGTCCCCCCTAGGGAAGTTGCGCTCCCCTCCTTGATGAAACTTTAGAAAATAAAAAATAAAGTGGGTGGGGCCCTCCTCTCCGTAAGTGCACCCTCCTTGAGCCTCCACCTCACCTTTTGACTTGTCAAAGTGCTTGACAACTCATCCTCCACTTACTACCAAAACCCTAAGTGACTAAAACCCTAGGAAGTGCGCCCCCCCTCCTTGAGATTCTCTATCTTGCTAAAGAAATGACACTTGGAGGAGATCCAAGAGGGGTAGCTCTTGCTTCCCAAGTATAAATGAATGCATTCCCCTCCTCATTTCTCATCTATTCTTTGCCTACTGTTACTATGCTCAAATTTCTCCCATCTTTCTCTCTTTCTCATTCTTGCTCAACATTTTTTGGAGAGAAGCTTGTTGCATTTATTTGCAACAACCTTCTACTTTGATTAATAGAAGAAAGCTTTGGAGGCCATTGATGTGTGGAGAGTGTTTTTGGTACATCATCCATTGGACGTGACTTGTTGTGTTATTTTTGTGTATGCATTGTTTACTAGTTTAAAGTAGAGATCCCAAGCAAAGTCTTTTGCTTGGGTAGGTTTGCAATAGTCTTATTGTAGATCTAGATGAGTAGAATTTAGTTTTGCAAAGTATTTTGTGATATCTAACATCTCTACTCACTCCTTTACTCTATCTTGTAGCTTGCTCACATTATTTGCAGGTCATTTCTAGTGTTGGAAGAACTATTTTCAGATCTGGAAATTAGTTTATTCCAACCATTTTCACCTCCATAATTTTCTGCAATTTATTTATGCAATTTTCCTTTCGTTTTTGGGCATACTAACACTTAGAATAGGTCATTTTTAAATACATTACTTGCTGTAATTTTCTGCAGAAAATTTCTGTGTTACTAACAAAATTTTTCTTAAGTTTGTGTCACTTGTGCAGTGTTTCCAGCAAGCTTTTGCTTGCTGTTTTTTTGCAGGTCGGTGACCAAAGAGGTGATTAAAAGGCCATTTGGGGCCTCTACAAGCAAGAGATCAGCCTCCAAAGTTTGGGTAACAAGTACCCACTTCTTTCTCCTTCATTTCTCAGTGTAAGCAAGCCCAAGGGAGTCCCAAGGGCTTGCATTTCTCAATTCATTGTAAATTTTCTGCGTTTTATTTTCTAAAGCATTTGGAAAAACCAACCATCCTATAACGTAAGACTAAGATCTTAGATTTGTTTTTTAGCATTGTTATTTTATTGTTTGCCCCACTTGTCATTAGGACAAGGTTGTGTGGCTAGGATTTCTTTTCAAGTTTTTATTTTCAAGCATTTTATTTCGTCACCCACTTGTGCACAAAATCGAAAGGCTTTGTCCTCCACCTTGTGCACTTGTTGTGGTTGCTTCGTTTAGATTTACTTTCAAGTCATTTCATTTACTTGTTTGCCTACACCTTGGAGAGAGTTTGACAAAGCCAACCATCCAAAATCGTAAGGCTAGGTTAATATTATGGTTATTGCTTTTATGTTTTCAAGCTTAATGGTTTAAATTTCTAGATCTAGAAGTAATCACATAATGTTTGCCTAAGCCCATGGAGGCATAATTGTTTAATTGTTTCATCTATCTTACTTTCATTGCAAGTCATTTATTTTTCCAAGTACTTTACTCTTTCAAGTTACATACTTTCATTTCTTGCAATTTACTTCTCCAAGCATTTTTAATTCTTGCAATTTCCATTTCAAGTACTTCATGCTCTTTCAAGTTATTTACTATTGTTAAGTACTTTCTTTCCATTGCAAGCACTTTCATTTACAAGCACTACATTGCAATCACCTAATTTAACTCAACTCAACTTAATTCAACTTAAGCTCAATTTATCTTTAGTTCCATAGGACCTAAAATTTATCTAGTAATTAGAAGCACCTTTTACTGTCTCAACTTTGCCACCAAAAAAGGGACTTAAGGAAGAAGCAAAGGAAGAAGCAGGGGGTGCTAAATCAGGGATGGTCTCACGGCACTAGGTGTCTCCCTTGTGCAGTACTTTTGTTCCCAGATTGACCTGTGGGGCTAGGGTGTGGCCTTGTTTGCCTCACTTATTGAGCACCCAACAATTCTTTTGGTGTAAGTGGAGAGATTTCTTGGGAAGTCACTTAGTTTAGGATTCACACTTTCACTTAATCACTTAACTAATCCTAAAATTAATCCACTACAACCTTGGACAACTTTCATTGATCTATCTTTTATGGTTTATGCTTAATAAATCTTGCAAGCACTTTACATTTCGATTTATTTTTACATGCAAGTTTATTTCAACACTTTGTGGATGTTAACTAAGTGAACCTAAGAGTTGTGCACTTGCCCTTGGAGGCTTCTTTTGAGCACTTTCATTTCAGCTTTAAGTTGTGTTTTGATTTATTGGTTCGACCCCCTTGAAGTTTCACATTCTTTGGAGAGAACTTCATTGCGTGGGTTTGTTGTTGTGTATGACATTGAAACATCCCCTTAGAGTTGCGCATCTTGTGGAGGCACTCTATGTTTGGGTTTGTTGGCTTGAATGTGTTGTGGTAGTCTTTTCCTTTGAACAATCTTTTTCTTTCCCTGCACAATCAAGTTTTTAGGTTAGTTGCAAGTTAGTGTTTGTTATCTTGCTTTGTCCATAGTTGTATCTTGTATCTTATTGTATCTCTTAGTTATTCTTTTCATATCAACTTTGTAGATAGTTGCTTAATTCATTTATTTGTATCTAGTCCTAATTGTAAAATCTTGTATCAAGTAATTCTTTGTATTTAGTTGTAATCTTTTGTAGATTCTAAACTCTCCTTAACTTAGTTGACCCCTTTGCCCAACTTTAGGCACTGGTCTTAGTTGTCTTAGGAAAAGGGCTTGCCTTTGCATTTGAAATATTGCACTTTGCATTGTTGACTTTCATATAGGCTAGATTTCCCCCCAAACTTTAATCAATTAAAATCAACTCTAGAACACCTTAATCACTCATATAGTAACTAGGGTCTACCCACTTGGCTTCCCTAGGGGTAAGCCTAAACGGAAGAAGTTCAGGTCGAGGTGACAGTGGACTTGAACTTAGGCATTGTGCCTCCAAGGACACACTAAGTGGATTGGACTTAGTCCACGTTAGCAAGTGTGTATAAGGACGACAACAATCTCTACTTAGGTGATAGTGCTAGATTCTTCCACAGTTACACAAGATTTGGGGATTTTGTGGAGGGATTTGCACAAGTACAAATCCTGTGATAACATGGCCGATAAGTTATGTTCCAAATCTTTGGCGATAAATTCGCGAGAATGATAAATGTAACATTGCTGAATTCTATACCCTAGTTGCACGCTATATCTTCTTTTTGATGGATTGGCTCCCCAAAGTAGTTTGTCTTCCTATTCTCTAAGAGAAAACCCCTGCTTTATTCAAACTTCTTATGTATTCTATCCAAAGTTGACCTTCTTATCCATATATTCCTATATCCTGTGCAATTTGCTAGGCTTGTGGAGAGATACCTGGGTCTTTTTCCACTTGATCAAGGGTGAAAAGGTTTTGATCTCTAAGTGTGTTACTAGTTGTGTCGACGTTTTGTAGATTGGGTCTTGCCTTGCCCAACAATCCATTCCCAACCCGGCCCTTTCTCCATTACCTATTTTCTAGCATAGATGTTTTGTGATCAGGTGTGCTGCTTGCGATAGTGCCTTCGAGAAGTTTGAACCCCCTTTATGTGATTTCTGGGGGCTTCTAATCCAATTTTCTATGGAGATTGGAGCAATGTACTTGCTATATAGGATTTCTTGCCACATACCTACCCCATTGATCAGTTTCCAAGGGCCCTTTGTGAATTTATTTAGATTTTTTATGCCCCATCCTCCAATTTTCTTCGAGCGAGATAATGTTTCCCATGATACAAGAGCCATACCTCCTTCCTTGTTCCCCTTCCCCAGATATATGAAGAATGTTTGTATTATTTGTGTTAAAATATGCTTTGAAGGATTAGCAATTGAAAACTAGTAGATAGGGATTGATTGGAGCACACTCTATCAAGACAAGTCTGCTTCCCTTGGATACTTATCAATGTGTCCAATGAGTTACCTATTTCTTCACTTTTCCTAATATCCAAGTCCAATCTTTTATTTGACAACTGTTGGCCTCTAGTTGTAATTCCAAATAGATGAATTTTGATTCAAGTCTTCAAGTGAGAAGGGTAGAAATTTTGAGATCATTTCCTTTTGAATATGGGTCACATGAGTAATGAAAGACTTTGATTTGTTGATTTCCATCCCTATTACATGACAAAAAAGATCTAAAATATGAGCAAAAGATTTGGCTTCCTTGGCGGAACCATTTCCAAATAAGAGAAGATCATCTACAAACATGAGATGGGTTACATAAATGGATTTCGTTAGTTTTATTCATGTTATCCCCCAATTTAGGGATAACTAAGGAGATTATGTCTCGAGACCCACATGTCTTAGACATGGAGTACTGAGAGCCAGATCGACTTGAGCATGGCCGTGGAGTGCCCATCCTTTTCTTTTCTTCAATGCCTCCACTTTGTCAGCAACAACAACATCCATCACCTCGGCATGGTCCTGTAGCAGAAGTGGATCTTGCTCCATGAGGTAATGAGTCTGGGTATCATGGTATGTGTCACTTTGATCCTCAAAACCTTTGAATATGTGCATGCAATTCTTTTTGTTTCTAACGGGTGCTTGGATCTTATACCTATCCACTTGACCATATCTAGGGGGAATGACATGATGCCCTAGTAAGCTTGTGCCCATAGGTTTTGAGTTGCCACTGGGGGGATTCATGAGAAGCCATTGTCCGTTCCCACCATACTTACCACTTTCCATCTTTCTCCTGCTAATCCATCCCATTACATTGGTCTGGGCATTGGGTTGGCCAAATATTTAAGGGTTGTACCTTACCTTGTGGGAAGAAGGGGCTAAAGGCCCAGAGGGTAAAAGCAGCTGGCAAAAGATAGAAGCCAAAGAATGAAACCTCGAGATGCTTCGCCCAAGGATCCCCGAGAAAGCAGTAAAGGGATTCTCAACAAGAAACAGAGGGACCCATAAAAAATAATAAACAAAACCTAGTTAGAGGATAGGGGGTCTCATCACGAGCCAGCCTATTAGGTCCATGGGCATCTAGCGGTATGACACTACTAGCAGCTGGTTACCACGCCAGGGTAGTGGCTCTTAGTGGTGTTGACCGCCTATTCAACACAGGGGTCAACTCATGTATCATGAAGATTTATCTATGTTGAAGACAAAGATGGTTCTACCGGGTATCTGATACCCCAACACTTAAATTTTTGTAAACGGGATTTCCGCACCCCTGCGTGGGTTAATAATGTAATAAGTCTGCATGGATCATAGTTAGGTCAGGTACCTTGGATGTATCATTAGGGGAGTTCCTTTCATCGAGGGTTTTTTATCCTCAGGTTGTCGACCAGACAAGCTCCTGGCCGATTTCCCTTGAGTTTTTCCCTCCACAGGCTTCCTCCAAAGTGGTGGAAGGCGCTCTGGTGGTCTCATTCACTCGGTAAC
>SNQJ01S0070947.1:0-17808 GCA_010110895.2 Picea sitchensis
CTCAGCTTCAGAAAGTCCATTCAAGATAGCATTCATCCCCTTAGCATTAAAACTAAACTCTAACTTATCATCCTTGGAGGCTAGCACAACAGTATTTGTATATCCAGTCTGTACTACATTCCAAACATCAGCACCCAAGGCCATTAAGTATGTTCTCATTCTAATCTTCCAGAAGGCAAAATTTGTTCCATCAAATAGAGGGGGCTTAGAGGTTGAAGTTCCTTCATGAATTGTCATGTTTAAATTTACAGATCTACCTTTGAATAAAAGGAACCCGCTCTGATACCAATTGTTGAAATTACTAATACAACTGAGAGGGGGGGTGAATCAGTTGTCTTTGAGCTTAAATAATTATAAGTCTATTAAAAAATTATTAATCTTTCTTCAAGTGATCATCAACATTATACAACATATGGACAGTAAAAGTAAAAATCATCAATCACACATAAGGTATACACAGAGACAGATTTTCACGAGGAAACCCATAAAGGGAGAAAACCTCCTCTTCTTCGAAATGATAGGCAATCTTTTAAGTTCTGTACATCATATTTAATTGAGCACCAACTCAATGTGAGGCTTCTTCCTCTGTTTTACAAGCCGCAACTTGTTTGAGAGAACCAACTCTCTAGTTTCTCTAGCACCCACTAGAAGGAAGCACCAACTCCTTGGTTTCTCTAGCACCCACTAGAAGGAAGCACGAACTCCCTGGTTTCTATAGCACCCACTAGAAGGAAACACCAACTCCCTATATGTTCCAACACCAACTGGATGGAAGCACCAACTTCCAGTTACATAGGCTCCAACCTGTATAACAGAGAACACTTGTTCTCCCTTGCACCACCCTGCCACCCTGGTTTCTCTGGTTGAAACCAGATGGAAGCTACATCTTCCTGTGTTCAAGATCCCACTTGAACCTCTGAGGACAACAGTCCTCCTGAGCACCTCCCAACCTCCCTAGAACATAAATGAACATATAAACATTCAACTACATAGATACATCAATTCTTACCAATCTTTCTTTGTTCTTTAGATCTGGTCATCTTCTAACTATTCTGCAATTCATTTCTTCCTCTGTCTATTCAGCAGGTCTGCTCTGCATTAACTTGTTCTGTCATTCTTCTCTTCTTCAAATTGTTTTGTTATTCTGCTCTGTGTTTCATCTCACACTTCAAATATTCTCAATATCATCCTACGCATCCTCTCATTTTCGTTTTCTTACAGTTTCATTTTTTTCTCATACAGAACAACCAACCCTCCACAGTCTGTCTCATTTTCTTTTATACACGTATCCACGGTGGTTGCACATCACATTTCCTTCGGCAAAAGAAAGACAATTGCTCGAGAAGCTGAAATGCCAACTTATTCGCAATCATGAGTCCGTTTTGCTAACATATTCGTAACTGAGGAGTTAACTGTGAGAGAGAACAGTAACCTTCCGATCATACTCCAATTTATCTGCACCGTTGGATGTATTTTATTGACATTACCTTTAAATCGGGTTTCAACATTTCAGCAATCCTATGTTGAGTGTCTTGACACTTCATTTTACGATCTCCGAAGTTCCGATATAGAACTTTTCTGCACTAGCTCCTTCTCGAATATGACTATGGTCATAACCAAGCGGCTATGCAAAAAACACTTCCGCGATTTCTCATTTCATGATTTTCGACACTATGCTCCATTGACCCCAATTCAGTGAAATTTTGATCACTTTCCACATGTCCTATGATTCCATGGTCCAGATCTGATGTTGATTCAATGGCTATGATTGAATCGTGATTTAACGATTTTGACATTCTTGATGCATTGGGTTCTTTGCCTCTCCATGTCGTGATTCACGAAACTCTGATATGGAGTTAGATCAATGGTTTAGATATGATCTTGACTTAACGACTGCAATTAAACTACAATTTTGCATATTTCTAAATCGACATTCTTGTTGCATTGTTTTCTTACCTCTCCAGGTTGCGATCCACGAAACTCCGATATGGAGTTAGATCAACGGTTCAGATCCGATCTTGAACTGACGGCTAGGATTAAATTGCGATTTTGCATATTGCGATATCGAGATTCCTGATGTTAATAATCTTTGACATATCCAACTCTCGATCCCCAAAACTCTGACAAGGAATGGAATCAACAGTCCAGATCAAACCTTAATCTGACGGCTCAGATTACATCGCGATTTCGCATATCGCTATATCGAGATTCCTGATGTTAATAATCTTTGACATGTCCAACTCTCGATCCCCGAAACTTCGACAAGGACTGGAATCAACGGTCCAGATCAAACGTTAATTTGACGGCTCAGATTGCATCATGATTTCGCATATCGCGATTACGCCCGCTTCTCCTTGTACCTTAAAGGATGTGCAGGTTCTTCTTGATCCAACGATGGTCGGATCCTACGCTTGGATCTAACGCTTGAGATCTATCCTCCTCTTGAATGATATCTTCTTGTCTACATTCAGATCTGACGACCCTCGTTCTTTTAGGAATTTTGAATGGATCCAATGATCAAAAATGCTTCTCAAGCTTTACGGGCCTTCGATCGATCAGAAATGTTTCTCAAGCTTTATGGGCCTTCGATCATTCGATCAACCTGAACTTATCTTATGTTTTCCTAGTTGCATTGCCTTCGATCATTCAATCAACCTGAACTTATATTTTGTTTTCCTGTCTGTTACAAACTTCCTGTACTCATGCCATCTTCATTGTTGTACTTGCCATCAATGACAAGCATTCACTGTCTGTTAAATATTTTCCATTCGCTGTCTTTTAAATATTTGCCAACAACATTTTCAATGATCCATAAGAAACATCATAATATAATCAATCATATGACACATATGCATTATTGAAATAATCAAACCAATACAATCCACTCCCTGACTCAATCCAGAGTCCAAGGAGGCCCATTGATGCCATTAGCATCCAAAATATGTCAAGTGTCCTGCAAACTCAAGGAAAACACGTCAATAGCATCTTTCAATACATATATATCAATAAAATAAAATCATAATAATCAACATCATCATAAAGATTCACAAGAAAAATACATAATCTCGTACTATAACCAGATCACTTGTATGCAAGTGTACTCAAAGAATAAGTTGATAACATGTGCTCACAAGATCGGGATGTTACATATACCCACTCTTGTTTTAAACTTCATTACGAAGTTGTACAATATATAAAATGTACTAAATAAATCATATGACAATATCTATATGTCTAACTATCAAATATATATGGAAATTGTTGGCGCATATCATATGCGTCCTCCTAGGTAGTCGAGTGAGGACTATAATTTTCACACTATACCTTGACCTAATCGACTGTTCGACGACGTATCTGACAAATGTGATGGTATAGAATGTGGATTGGCTCAATCGTGAGTGCACCCTCATATGAAACCTGCAAGGAACTCATCCCAATCACATGTGTAGGTATCACTAACATAATGTCTCAAAACAGATACATGAAAAACATCATGCATATGTCTCAAAGAACCAGGCAAGGCTAGTCGATGGGGCATGGGCCCCTTCCTTTCAACAACTTCGAAATGTCCCACAAACCTAGGAGAGAGTTTATCACCCTTTGAAAAATTGATCAAACTCATGTGTGGTTTCACCCACAAGAAAAATCGATCGCCAACTTCATAATTACAGTGAACGCGATGTGCATAAATATGAATTTTCTATGGATCTTCCACTTCTTTAATCCTTTTTCTTATTGTTTTCATTTATTCTTCCATTTCTTGGATCATTTCTGGTCGTACCTGGACCCTATCCTCAAGTCAATCCCAACTCAATGAAGATTGAGATGGTCGATTGTAAAGAAACTCAAATGGTGCCATCTTATTGGTACTTTGATAGTTGTTGTTGTATGCAAACTCTACCAGTGGTAATAACTCTTTTGAATGCTTTTGTTGATCCATAACATACATAGGCAACATATCTTCCAAGATTTGGTTCATTTTTTCTGTCTGCCCATCTATCTCAGGGTATTATGTTGTGCTTAAGTTTAGTTGTGTCCCCAATGCCTCTTTGAAACTGGTCCAAAAACGTCCTGTAAACATTGATCCTCTATCATATATGATCCTTTTAGGAACTCCATGTAATCTCACAATATCGCTCATAAAAACTCTAGCTATGTCTCTATGTCTGGAGCTTGATACGTCATGCACACACGAATAAAATGTGCATTGTTCATTAGAGTGTCAGCTACCATGAAAATCGATTCGTGCCTCCTTCCCATAAGTGGAAATCAAAAATAAATTCCATCGAAATGAGCTACCATTTTAATTCCAGAATAGCGTGTAGTTGTAGTAATCATCCCAGATGTCTATGTTCAGTGTTCACTTATTGACATTATAGACACCTCGCCACATAGCTAACTACATCTACCTTCATTCATTTACAAAAGAATAAGGGATTAAGGTGTTCCCTCATCTTCGTGACTCCTAAATAATCCGTGTACACTACTCTATGAGCTTCGCTTAAGATCAAACTTCTCAATTCTTTGTTAGGAGGTACATAAATCTAGTTATTATACCTCATCAATCCGTCGTTTTCCAATGTATATCCTTCAAAATTTGGTACCAACATGGGGTCTTGTCCAATATTTTCCTTAATCTCCTTATAATAGTCATCTTCGAACTATATAGTTATAATATTTTCTCAAAGATTCGTCCGAAGAGGTATCACCAAAAATATGGGTGGTCTCCAACTCAGTGCATTTTCCACTTTGTTCACTATTTTTTTTATGTAAGTAATCTCAAAATCGTATTCGCTAAGGAATTTTGACCAATGCCTTTGTCGTGCATTCAAGTTACTTTGCGTAAAAATGTGCTTCAATCCATAGTGATCTGTTTTTAGTTCGAATGTCCTTCCAATCAGATAATGTCTCCACACTCTTGAGGCATACACAATGGCGAATAACTCCAAATCATGCGTCGCGTAGTTCTCCTCATGCTTGCTTAATTTACTTGATATGTAATCGATCACTCGATCGTCTTGCATGAAGACTTCGCCTAAGACTTCTTTGATGAATCAGTGCATAACAAGAAGTCCTCATCCATGTCGGGTACTTTTAGTATTCGCGTTTTCAGTAACAACTCCTTGAACCTTCAAAATTCTTCCGCGCATTTCTCGGTCCATAAAAAAATATTTTTTTTCGTCTACACTTCCATGATCAGATTTTCTATCTTCGAAAAACCTTCGATGAACCATCAGTAATATCCTGCTAAACCGATAAATCTATGTACTTCTGGTACATTCGTCACCATAGGACATTCCATAATAGCCTCTACATTCGTTGGGTCCATAAAGATTCCTTCGCCGGAGATAACATGCCCTAAGTAATGAATCCTCGATTGATAAAAATAACATTTCAAATATTTCCCGTATAATTTTCTTTCTCATAAACACTGTAATACCAAGGGAAAATGTTCATCACGTTCTTCCATCATCTAGGAATATATCAATATGTCTTCTATGAATACTTGAATTTTTTTTTACAAGTATTCACAGAACACCCCATTCATCAAGCTCATGAATACCCCTGGGGCATTTGTCATTCCAAACAGTAAAATGGTAAACTCATAATTTTTTAACCTCGTCTTGAATGAGGTCTTAGGAATATATTCCTCTTTGATATTTAACTAGTAATATCCTAATCTCAAGTCAATCTTTTAAAACTCATTCATTCCCTTAATTTGGCCAAACAAATCATCTAATATTGGCAACTGATACTGGTTCTTGATCATTGCCTTACTCACTTGACGGTAATCGATATAGAGTCTCCACGATGCATCCTTGTTTCTTATGAAAATAACAAGTGCACCCCAAGGTGACACATTTGTATGTATAAGTCCTAGGTCCAACAACTCCTTTAGTTGCATTTTCAACTCCTGTAACTTAGATGTCGACATCTGATAAGGAGTTCTTGCTATCGGTTTAGTTCCAAGTTTCAGGTTGATGGTAAACTCCAACACTCTTTTGGGTGACAAACTTGGTAACTCTTATGGGAACACCTCTGCAAACTGTTGTACTACCATAAGGTTTTATAATCCTTCCGCCACCCCCTTGTCATTCAATGCTAAGATTGTGTATATCTTGCATCCTTTACGCATGATGTTCTTTAGCTATAGGGAAGAAATGAACCTTAAGGAAACTCCATGGTTTCATCCTACAATCACTCTTTTCTATCCCTCATCATTAGTCAAACTCATCCGCTTCGTCTTACAATTGAGTATTGCATCATGCGATTCTACCCAGTCCATATCAATCACGACATCATAATATCCTAAGATCATGTACAGGTTAGCCTTCGTTACAAAATATCTAAATTTAAGGCTACAGTCCATAACCTTTCCTCCAACCTTCTTCTTCACACCCAAAGCCATTTCCATGTATCTAAACTTAGCCTGTTCCACTTCCTTTACATTAATTATTTTTAACACTGCACCATAAATAAATCTCTCTGTAGCACCGATATCTACGAAAACTTAAAGTTTTGGTCAATGATGGTACCTCACATCTCGAGCACAATGGATTGTTGCTTTTCCTAGAAGTTATTCACCATTGCATGAATCTAGTGGGCCTTACCCAAATCTCCAACTATAGTTTGTTCGTCTAACCTGGCTTCTCTAACCCTCTCAACCGGACAATCTCCCTGGTAATGTGGTTCTCCACATGTCCAAGATCCATTCTTTGGCCTAGTACTCCTAGTCTCTGAAGTAGAAGTTGTTGGCCTACCAGCCTGAAATCATGGTATGTTATGCTAAACATGCCTAAAATACTGTTGCTATGGGAGACATTGTTTCTGATGTTGTGGTCCTCTGTAGGGAGTCCTCTATTCAGGAATTGGTCATCATGGTGTCATGAACGTGGATCCTCTCAATGTATCTCCATACCCTGATGTATGTTTGGATAGTTTGTGATGTTGTGGCTCACTTGTCATCATCTATCCAGTCAGTCTTGCAGGTGTCCTACCCTGACCCCTACATGTCAGCTCTTCCTCTGCTATGAGGGCCTTCTGGACTGTGTTATGCAACATCTATGGCATTAGGATCCTCACCTTCCCATAGATGTTGAAGTTAAGGAAAAACAAAAACTTGTTGACCTTCAGCTTCTCCGTGCTCAGATGTGGAGCATACTTAAGAAGATCCATGAATTGGGCTTCATACTCTAGCACTGTATGACCACCCTATCCTAAGGCGTTGAACTCATTGAGTTGGCACTCAATGAATTCCTCTGATAAATAGCTCTCCCATAACTGCTCCTTGAACGATTCCCATGACACGTCTTTGACGACCATGTTCAGTTGTTGTAGGAGAGTCTTCGACCATAGAAGAGTGATCCCCTTGAGTTGAAATACCTCCATGCATAATTTCATGTTGGTGGTGTAGTCATGAAGTGTGAAGCACATATCCATGTTCTCCAACCATACCTTGGCAGCTATGCCGTCTGTGGAACCCATGGACTCAAGAAAATTGACCTTCTCGAGTTATCTGTGAATGATACCACTGCTAGCTAGAATGCATTGTGGACCCTTAGGGGATACAGACGGCATGGCCTCATCTCTATCTAGATGATTAATCAAGGCCTCTAACATCCTATGAAAGGACCTCTTCAACCCAACCACATCCCCCAGAAGAATTTTCTCTTGTCCAATGTCTTGTTCTTCTCCTCAGGGGTTAGACCACTTTAGAGTGGATACTACTGGAGGCATCGTGCCTCCTCCTATAGCACCATGTTATATCCCTACACAATGTCCTCTAATGATGATTGCATGCAAGGAAACAATTCAATTTAATCAGTGATAAATTATTAATTAAGTGTTTAATACAGTGGAAGGTGTAATGATCCCAAGTCATGGGGTTGAACCTCACTCTGATACCATATGTAACGCCCCTTCATTATTACTATGAAAGAAAATCATAAAAGACAAATTTTTTTTAAAGCATTAGAAAATAACGTCAACAATAAAAATCATAGCAATGCAAAATCAACAACATCATAAGTAAAATCATTACCAACTACTCATCATTGAAATCAATAATGACGCATTCAACACATCAACAAAAAGGATAGTGACACATAATCATAAATAGCATCTCCACTTAGCACATCACAGTCATGTTGAACTAATTTATAAACAATGATAAACCAGATAATGAATAATAAAATGACTACCTTCCCAATCTACCCTGCAAGGTTAGGACCTCCAGGACACATAAACAATGCTCAAGCCTAGGATCCAATTTATTTTGACCATTTAAGGTCTCGGGGATAGCATATGTTCTGAGGAACAAGGAAGTGTCTAATTCCCACAAATCCAATCATTCCGAAATTAAACTAGATAAATAAATGAATCTTAAACATCCATTATTCATGGTGCGACAAAAATTTACAACAAACATACATCAATTTAATTGATGCAATTACCACCATGAAGCATTCAAACATAAACCACAATTAACTAGATCATCATTCTCCCCTAATCATTATTTTTTAAGATACGACATGATATTCTATCATACTTAAAAATATTCAAGCGATAATGGATGTGAATGAGTAAGAGGATATTACATACAGAGTAATAAATCAAGCACATAATTACAATCTAAATTCATGTATCTTAACTATTCATTCCATATTAGGGATATCTTGTAGGAGTATGTAAGGAGAAGCCAAAATTTACAATTTCATTATGAGAACCCATAATAATATCGATACATTTAATCTAACTCCACTTTCTCATTACGTATCCATTTAAAAACCAACAAAAATCATTTATAACTAGCAACTAAAATGAATTCAAAATCTTGTACATCCCTCCTTAAGAACTAAGAGGGTTAATCAGAAAATAATGTGGAAGGAAACCAATGCTAACTTTACACTTCTAATGCACGACAACTATAATAAAATTTTCCCTTGAATAAGGATAGAGGACATAATCCATATATTAATTGGCATACCCAATCTAAGACATAAGGAGATTATGACATATTAGGGAAATATATTGAGGGCTCTATATGCCCACTGCATATTCATGGTTTAAGGGATGAGGAAGACCCAAGTCAACAGTCGCATGGAAGGGAAAATTAGGGAAGCCCAATCTCATTTAATTCAAAAACAATCACTCAATCTATCTTTAACCTCCAAAAACATTGGGTGTTTAACCCAATACCCAAGTCATTAATAAATTCATGTAAAGCCTCAGTCTACCCAAATGTCAAGTTATTCACTAAATACTAGTCATTAGTCAAGCAGTGCCAATAGTGTCTAACACCATGGAACACACCCAATATGCACCCATCCAAAAGTTAGGAACCAAGGGAGAGCCCATTGGTCAATAAGTATTCAACTACGCATCAATTGGGATTATCTCTCATCGATCCCTATCTTCAGTCATACAACCGAGTGCTAGGGAAATCAACATCGAAAGCACCGAGAGTCCATAGAACTATGAGTAGTGCTCAAACAAGCATCGTATAAGTGGAGTAGCCCACAAGGAATGATGGAAAAGTCAGGCTTGAGGAATATATCAATATCCCAAGTCCAAAAAAGGTGTGGAATCATAGAACACAGGTTAATACCCAAGCTTGAATATGTTAGGCACTAAGCCATGAGCCAAGGGAGGAGTCAAYAGTTCTAGTCAAGAGATGAAATTTCGACACATAGATGAATTTTAATTTGAGTGGAACAACCAATGAATCATGTTCCCAACATAACAACAAAGCATCAACAAATTCAATCTCGTAGTTGTAGCTAAATAAAAACCAACGCAACATACTAGTAGTGAATTTGATCCAGAGATGCAGAGGGATACTACAAAGATATGGTTAAAAATTATATCAAACTTGAATCTAATATGCCCAATGATCTCATCAATGAGAAATTCGATTGGGAAAATGAGGTAGAGATCGAATGAGAGGTTAAAAACAGTTCTAGATTAATTTTTTTTTGGGTTGGTAGCGATTTCATCAGAGAGAAAATTTTATATGGGGAAAACAAATACACCAAGAGTTAGGGGAATTCCACATTGGATAATCAATAAACAAAATCGAGGAAACGAATACACCAGGCGTTAAGGAAAACCTCAAATTGATAAGGAAAACCTGCAACTGATAATCAATAACAATTCAAGCAACAACTACACCAACCATTTATAGAGATCCCACAGTGGGTAATCAATAAACAAAATTTGAGCAATGAATACACCAGGTGTTTAAGGAAATCCCATAGTGGATAATCAATAAAAAATTTGAAGCAACGAATACACTAGGCATTAAGGAAATTTAAGTTGAGAAGCCACCAATGGAAATGATCTCACCAGAGTGAAATTCGTTTCGGAAAAACTTAGGTTTGAATTAAAATGGCAGAGATTAGACATTCTTATGTGCATACATTCAAGGTTAGATTTAAATTAAAATTAGAGTGATCAACATTTATATGTGTATACATTCAAGCTCATATTTTAATTAAAAATGGTCTAATCAAAGATTTATATGTGTATGCATTCAATCTCAGATTTAAAATAAAAATGATGTGATCAGACATTTACATGTGTATACATTAAATTTAAAGTTTAAATTAAAAATGGCGTGATCAAACATTTATATTTGTATACATTCAAGCTCATATTTAAATTAAAAATGGGAGTGATATTATTAAGAATCCTCCTCTAGCATTTATAAAAGCATTTAGGAGCTTGTCTCTTGATCTTAATATCTCACACAGTTACGCCAGGTAAAACCAAAACTCCATTATACAAATTAATCCAAATGCAATTACAAATTTCAATAAAAATACCCTACTCGACGATTGAGATGGACTTGATGATGTTCTTCGACAAATGGTGTTTCCTCCTTGCTCCTACTTTCTAATCGTTCACACATCACTGGTACCTCCCAGACAATGCTAGGGGTACTCTTCTTCCCTCTTATCCCCCCGAGCCGCAGAAGGGCCATGCACACAAAACCAGAAAATAATTTAGCCCCTAGCTTGCCTCACAAGGTCAAGATACTACTTTCTCTCAAGCTGGGTATCCAAACTCTCACAAGTAAAATCAATCCAAGAAATTATGAGGGCATAACTTTACCAATAACCCATGTGATCCAATTTTCCTCTTTACCATTTTCTTTATAGGAGTTTTCTTCATGACACATTCCTCTTGTACATTTAATTTACATTTTAATTAATTTATTTAGAATTATTCCCCCCGTACACTTGTCACCCTCTCCCATAGTTGCACAAGAAAGTTTCAKAATTTAATTTAATTATATGTCAATTTCCCTCACATCTCCTAAAGGCGCTCCTTAAATCACTCCTAGTTGTCTTTTATTCCTCTATTTCCAATTATGACTGAYAGCTTTCTAAATATGTGTTGAGTTAAAATAAGATTCTTCTCTAGTTACATTAGTGTTAACTAGACTCTAGATTCCTTTATATGTTTACACATTCTTTTTACATTTATTTCCTTTGTTATCTTAATTTCAAAATTGCTATTCTCTTGCACACATTTATATAATTAAATATTTAGATACAATTTTTACTCTTCTAATTCCTAACTTGATTTTTATTCATCCCCCATTTATTTAATTTAAAATTTAATTTTAGTCTTCTTACCCACTTTATACTTAGGATGAAATTTTTAAACTAGGCTTAGAATTTTTCAAGAGATTTTATAATTAATAAAAATTACTAATTTAATAATTATTTTAAGTCTAACAATGTGAAAAAAATTTATTGTTTTCCAGGAACCTAGTTTCATTCACTTAATTTTTATTTTCACAACATGCACTTCAAGACGCACTCCGTGCTCCAAGGGTGCCACTCACCCTTTGACTCATTTTTTAATTATGTGATGTGCCCTTCAAGACGGACTACGTGATCAAAGGGTGTCACTCACCTTTGATTGGTTTTGGTAGTTTTCCAATCCTTGGAGTCAATAATCCATTTAGATGACCTTGTAAGAGACTAAGAGTTTCAAAGGAATAAAAACCCTGCCTTATTGTGTGCCCCTACACATCTTTGTGAGAAACTTTCTAATTCTACCCTCACGCCATCGTGGATATCTTGAACTAAGTAATAGTTAACCTACAATTTGAGCCACGATCAGAGTGCTAGTAGGTTGTGACAAGGATGCGGCCACACTTCTCCCTCAATATCTAGTTGTTGTGCATGGGCCCTTTACTCATTATGTGATTCTGATTAGCAAGCAATCATCAGCCTACATCCATCAACAAAACATTGTGAATGATCCATAATCAACATCATAGTATACCCGATCATATGTCACATATGAATAAATAAAAATACCAAAACTAATACAGTCCACTCCCTAACTCAATCCAAAGTTCAAGAAGGTCCATTGATGCCAGTGGCATCCTCAATCTGTCAGGTGTCCTGCACACTTAGGGGAAACTCGTCAATAGCATTTTTCAATACATATATATCAAATAAAATAACATAATAATCCATAAACATCATCATAATAATCCATAAGAGAATAAACAACCGTATACTAAAACAAGATCACTTGCATGCAAGTTTCTTCAAAGAATAAGTCAATAACGTGTGCTCGTAAGAGAAGGATGTTAGAATATTATAAGGATGTAATCAAACCTAATATATAAGATCAAAATTATCTATCGGTTTTGATGAGTGTAAAGAAAAAAAAAAACATTGTTAAGATAAAAACAAATTCTCACGAGCTCCATAGTGAAACTGGGCGTTGGTCAATTCCTAAAATGCCATAGGATGAAAGAGTGTGTCACCTTTGTGACACTAATAAGGTTGAAGATGAAAATAACTTTCTCTTATATTGTCCATCATATCCCCAGATTAGATCTCATTTTCAAAATATTTCTTACACTACCAACCTTCCTAATCTCTGAAGTCAACAAAACTATGGTGATCTTGGAAAGCTTCTCTTAATGATATTTTAGCAAAGAAACAAAATTATAAAGAATCACAAGTAATAACTTACCATATTATGGTCTGATAGACCAATTTGGTCTTAGTGGATGTTAATTATCATCATCATCATTTTTTTTAACCATCTATTTCAAATTCTCTCACGGATGATGTAAATGGAAATGTAACATTGATTCAAGGCATTGGCAAATTTTAGTCAGTACTAACACAGGTCTGGACACCTTGTCTACTTATGATGTTGTGCACTACTTTGTTTGTTAACATTATGTGGCCAGAGAGTTGGTATCTTATCAGTGTAGTCGTAACAGTACTTCAAGACTCTAACATTATGTGAGAATGAATATTGTTGAGCACTTTTTTTATTATTGATTTTGTTTGTATTTTTAACATAGCGACTTTTATCACTTTTTTGGTGGAATCCTCCTAGTACAAATAAATTCCAATATTAGATAAATGGATTTTTCAGAATAAGTTCCATATTTGTTTGGAGATTTCTAAGAGTATGAATAAATTCACATGGGAATAGGGGATTGGAAAACCTGGCCCTTTAAATCCTTAAAAAATGGTAAGATGATTTTTTTTAATCGATTAATTAATTGACTGCAGGATGAGGATGACCAAGGGAGGATATTGTAAACATGAATCACTTCAAATATAGTTACAATTACGTTGTTATTTCTCAGCCAGGGGTTTCCCCTAGCTTCTCCTTCACACCCTTACCATAATAACTAATTGTACGGTTCCTTGTTTGAAAGATAGTTTTATATCAATGTATTAATGAAAATGGTGTGCAATCTAGATATCATTGGTGTGAAATCTAAATATCATCGAGTTTCTTGATTTGAGTAAAAAGATGAGAGACAATTGTTATAGTTCACCTAAAATAACGTTTGGTTCTCACATCTTTAAAAAAAATGATTTGTTATAATATTTTGTTATTATAATTAAAAAGTAATAATAAAATAAGTAAATTATGAAAATCAATTTTTGTATAGATCATTTTCGGAATATTGGGGGTTCAACAACAAGAACATCTTATAGATACAGTAAAGGGAACATCATGTCACTCTAAGGATTTGAACCTAGATTGGGAGGGCAAAAAACATTCTTCCCAACCACCCAAACTACATCCAATCGACAAATTATGAAAATCATTAATATTATAATGTTTGAAATTATAAATATTTCAAATAATAAATTATAATACAAATCCAAAAAAATCAAATGTTTTAGTATTCGTATGAAAGTCGTCATGGATTAAAAAAAAATATGATTATGAAATCCAAAATGATGACTCACATTAATTTTATGTATGAGAATAATAGATTATAGAAAAACTTATATTTATCAAATTTAAAAAGAACACTTATTCAGTTTTTGTGTATGTCAATAATAAATTAGAAGAAGTTTATTTATATTTACATGAATATATAGGAATATATTTCCATCACAAGGTTAACTGAAACTATAGTATTGATAAAATGATTAATGGAGGGTGGACAACACAATTTGGTCTTGAAAAAAATTGCAAATCACATAAATTCTAGTTGTGATATATATATATATATATATATATACACACGACACTGACCCCCTTAAATTGGCTTACAATGATTTTTCATAAAACTTCAGCAACCTATATCATGCATACAATACAACGATTAATACAAGAGGGGTTCATCGAGCTTCCCTTGAAACTAGTGCTGTCAAATCACCATTCAAAATGCCTATCTAATGGGAAAATTAGAATGATGGAAATCTGCTCCAAATTAGATGCAGATCCCTCCCATTGTCAACCACTTAATGGTGACCTTATCCCCAGCTTGTGTGAATGTACAACTTGTCTCTTCAAGCTTGTCCTCGTTAAATTCCTATATCACATACTTGATTCTTCGAGGCAAAATGAGAGGGAGATGCCTCTCACTTCTTTGAATGCAATTCATGTGTGTAAATTGGCTAGTGCATGCTAAGGTGGAGCGATGATTATGTATCATACTTCATGGCTACGAAAATCATGAGCTCCTTCTCATGAGCTTTCCAGCATGGTTGATGTCCTCCTGGATCCCAAACTTTCTTCTGGAGCTGTCTTTTGTCTCCTATGTTTCGTTGCTTCTACTCCTGCATCATTCTTGCTGCTCGTACATGTTCATTTATGTCAGTATTCCTCATTCTGACTGCTTCTTCTACCAACCCTAACATCACTTTCCTTATCTCCTCAACCACCTCGTCGAGCTACTCCATCGGTTGGCTCTTTTGTTGTTGACTAGCTCGCTGCACTTTTACCTCACCTCTAGGTAAATCACATTGATCTCCCATATTATATTCTCCATCTCTTGTGACTTAAACTTTCCACTCTGCTGCAACCTCCACTTCTGGAGTCTCCTCATCACTAGGCTTTTGATCAGCTACTACTTCTGACAGATTGAATACTGTCAGTCCTTCGACTGGTTCCTTTCCAACTTCCTCCAATTGCARCTCATGCTGGTGTGTTTCCTCTAGCATGGATATCTTATGGTAGCCACCTTCTAGCTCTGGATTGTCTAACCAATCCTCTAGTGCCTTTAACTCCAATTCCCACTGAGTGATTAAATCAACTAGGCACTCCTATGTTGGGACAGATCTTAGTATCTATTCCTCCTCCTTCACGATAGTCTTAGTTTGTTGTCCTTCTGTTGCATCTGCAACATCTATGATAGCCTCTCCTTTATCGCTTGGTAGGAATATATCGACTACTCCATTGATCAGAATGGTCATTTGATCCTTTTCCTCGATGACAAAATCTTTTAACTTTTCATTGTATTCATTCACACGATCCATAGTTCTGTGTGAATATTCTCCCGAGCGAGATCTTCTCTCTGACTCTTCCTCATATGTCAACTCCCCATGTTGATGCGAACCCTCAATTGAGCTCATCTCCCCTCCCTTTCCCACTTGGAAAATTGGGATGTCTCCTCTTCCCACCTAGCAGTCTATGAGATCCACTGATCCCTTCTCCTTTCCCACCTGGAAACCTATGAGACCTATGCCATATCTCTTTCCCTCGTCACTCATGTTTTCAACATGCTTCAACCATCTCCTTAACATCTGTTGTTTTCTTTTGGCCAACAAATTATGAACATGCCATTTATCTATACTCTTCAAGGGCCATTCATACCTCCAGTGTACCCTTTCCTCTAGTTGCATCTTCAATTCTAGATTATCCATATGGGCTCGGATTTAATTGAGCTCCTTGTCTATCTCCTCTTTTCTTTTCTATGGGAATACTCTCCCTTAACTGTGCTCATGAATCCCAATGGCCATATCGCTTCTCTTGTATCCCACCTAGATGTTTAAGATCTTCCATGCACCTTGAAATAGCTTCAACATAGCATCGCACTATGTCCTTCTTTCTTACATAAATCATTTATGCATAAGCTTCGATATCTCCCTTTCCTATGATCTGTAGACAAAGAAATCTCTAATACCACTCCTGGTATTAGAGTATCTCCTGTATCTCCTTTTCTCCACTTGAGAGAAATCAATCTCTAATACCACTTAATGGCACAAAACCCCTTCTACTTGGCTTATAATGAATTTCCATCAAACTTCAAAAACCTCTATCATGCATACAATACAACGATTTATACAAGAAGGGCTCATCGAGCTTCTCTTGCAAGCTAAACTAGTGGTGTCAAATCACCATTCAAAATTCCTATATAATGGGAAAATTACGATCAAGGTGGATATCGGTGGCCACCCACCTTTTCCAGCTGGTTCAAAACAGTTTTATGGCAATTTTGGTAATTTACTATTTTTAGTAGTTTTTAACTTTCGAGGCCATTTTTAGGGCCTAAATGAAGTTTTTTTGGGATAAAGCTTCTCAATGATAGTTGAAGGCTCTAATTGATCCCCCTAAATTAATATCTTCGACGATACCTTTCCAAATAGCTATCGTGCACCCCGAACGAATATCGTATACCAAAGTTATGCCCCAAGGAAGTTGAGACACCAAACTACCCAAAACAGGTTCCACAAAACTGTTGGCTTTTCATATTCTGGGGTTATGGTTTTAGATTTTATTTATGATAAAAATTCCTTTGGAGCCTCATTGTAAAATCATCTTTTTGTGAATTCGAGTAGTTGTCACATCTCTTTTCAGAGATAAGCTTTCACATCTCTTTTAAGAGATAAGCTGCCACCATTCTAGCGAGTCTTTCACTCTGTATTTTTAGATTCTTTGTACATTTATTTCATTAATAGAAATTGTGTATTACTGTATCTTTGTGTTTATGGTTGCATCTCTAATACATTTCTATTATATTATTGGATATCCACGATATTAATGTTCATTTCTTTAGTATATCTCCACTCTCATTTCGCCCCGAAAATAATCTAGATCAATGGTATCAGAACAGGCTGCTCTTGAAATTTTTTTTCAGTGCATGTCCCTGACAAGGTCCGAGTATAGCAAGTTGGGTCTCAAGCTTGTATCTCTTGAAGACAATCACTCTCGCACACCCAAGAAACCCTCCATGGTGGAAGAAAAGAAAAACGACAGAGCAAACGATCCTATAAATATGTTGCTTGAGCAAGCTCTCATGCGACAGAGGGATGAAATGATGGAGAATTTTTCCCACATCCTTCAATTCCTACAAATAGAAACAAGCACATCTTCATCAAAAAACCACTTTAGAAGCACCTCTCCTTTCAAGGTAGAGGTTAATTTTGGTATTCCTATATTTTAAGGTCAGATAGATGTGAATTCCCTAGACAAATGGTTAAATCTGTTAGAAGGTTATTTCTCTGTTCATAATTTTTCTGATAGGGAAAATATCACCTTCACACTCCTTAAATCTCTCCCCATGTCAAACATTGGTGG
>SNQJ01S0070947.1:17858-32186 GCA_010110895.2 Picea sitchensis
AAGCTGCCACCATTCTAGCGAGTCTTTCACTCTGTATTTTACAGTCTCTGTACATTTCTTTCATTAATAGAAATAGTGTATTACTGTATATCTGTGTTTATGGTTGCATATATGATACATTTCTGTTATATTATTGAATATCTGTGATATCTCTGTGCATTTATTTATTATATCTCCGCTCTCTTTTTGTGCCAAAAATAATCTGGATCAGTGGTATGAGAGCAGGCTGCTCTTGATCTTTTTTTCAGTGCATGTCCCTGACGAGGTCCGAGTATAGAAAGTTGGGTCTCAAGCTTGTATCTCTTGAAGAAAATCTCTCTCTCACACCCAAGAAACCCTCAATGGTGGAAGAAAAGAAAAACGACGGAGCAGACGATCCTATCAATCTGTTGCTTGAGCAAGATCTTACGTGACAAAGGGACGAAATGATGGAGAATTTTGACCACGTCCTTCAACACCTGCCAATAGCATCACGTGCATATTCATCAAGCAACCACTTTGGAGGCACCTCTCCTTTCAAGGTACATGTTAATTTTGATATTCCTGTATTTGAAGGACAGATAGATGCATAAGCCCTAGAAAAATGGTTAACTCTGCTGGAAGGTTATTTCTTTGTTCACAATTTTTTCGACAAAGAAAAGATCACGTTTGCACTGCTTAAAGCTCTCCCTCATGTCAAACATTGGTGGAAAACTTAATGGGAGAAAAGTTCCACAGAGGAGTCTGGAATATATGGGGTCGATCCCACTTAGGACTTTTTTGTGGATGCGGTAAAAGAATAGTATTACCCTGTTGGAAACTATGAGGACCAGTACATGAGATGGACCACACTGTGGCAAGAGAGGGGACAAGCAGTTTCGGAGTTCACCAATACATTCCATACCTTGCGCACCAAGATGGGTATCAAATACTCCTAGCGACATTTGGTTCTGAAATATCGTGGGGCTCTACACAGATACATCCAAACTAAAATGGATTTTCTGGACATCTCACTAGTCGGTGCTGCTTATCGATATGCTGTTAAAATTGAGCAGAAATTTAAGCACCAGAACAAATGGGAATTCGTGTTGGAAAATACGCAACAACCAAAGCATGACAAAGATGACCCTAAAAATCAGTCTCCTGAAAACTAGTCGAAGACACAAGAAAAGAAGGGTCACGGGAAGACAAAGAAGGACACTGAAAAAAGTTGCGAGTTCCACAAAATCCCTTGGCAGAACACTGATGAATGTCACTCAAAACAGTCATTGGTGGCCGAGATCAAAGACAAAGAGCCAAACCCTGATTCAGAATCTGATTCTGAAAATAATGGTAAAGGATAGATCATTGACACAGACCCCACGGCTATTGTCATGACCGCAACAATTCAACCAGAAGAACCAACAGATCCTGAAGAGGGGGAGCGCCTTTTCATTGACAGATGTGGGTGAAGGGGACCCCGCTGCATTTTATTGTTGATAGCGTAAGCCAAAAGAACCTCATCTCAGCAAAGGTTGTCAAACAGTTGGGATTGTCAACAACACCACACCTGCAACCATACAACATCGGGTGGCTTTGCCAAGGACGAGATCTTCGTGTCAGCCAGCAGTTTCGATTGTGATATGGCATCCGACCCTTCAAGGATGAGGTTTATGTGATGTTGCCCCACTGGATGTCTATGATGTTCTCTTGGGCCATCCATATATGTGGAAGCACCATGATATTTATGAGTCTCAACCTCGTAGTGTTACTATCACTTTGGGGGGTCATCTCTACAGAATACCAGAGGTAGTTCCCACTACTTTTCCACCTAAAAAGTGTCGCAAAGTAGTATCTCATACTGCAAAAGTTAGCTTCTTCACATTCTGTTCAAAAGGAGAACAGAAGGACACTGCAACCACTACATGCTCACACCAAGCACCTTCTATCCTACAAAAGCAGGTCGACAAGGATGCAGCAAAATGAAAATATTCCTTCTGCACAACATCCTCTCATGTAGCCCGACTTGTTGAATAGCCTCAACCTCAACGGGTTCATGATACACTTCCACAAACTGAGCAGTGCAACATATCAATCAAGACAAACAGCTCACCAAGATGCATATTCAACAAACGCTTTTCCTTCTTCCCTAGAAACTCAACCCAATGGATACCATTGCTTCCTAAGGAGGCAGGATTGATCTAGGTGGATATCGGTGGCCACCCACCTTTTCCAAATGGCTCAAAACGACTTTCTGGAAGTTTTGACAATTTACTATTTTTAGCAGGTTTTAACTTCTAGGGCCATTTTGAGCGGCTAAATGAAGGTTTTTAAAGATCTGGGTTCTCAATGAATCTCCTTGATGATACATTTCCAACGAGCTATCATACGCCTAAAACGAAGATCATATGCAAAAGTTACGACCCCGGGATGTTGATGTACTAACTTACCCAAATGGGGCCCACATGACTTTTGGCGCTTCATCTCCTAGGGTTAGGTTTTTGGATGTCTAGGACTTTTGGCATTCCCATTTATTGTAAAAGGGCCTTCAGAGCCTCATTGTAACCATATTCTTGCGAATGCGAGTAGCCGTCACATCTCTTCTCAGAGATAAGCTGCCACCATTCTAGCGAGTCTTTCACTCTGTATTTTACAGTCTCTGTACATTTCTTTCATTAATAGAAATAGTGTATTACTGTATATATGTGTTTATGGTTGCATATCTGATACATTTCTGTTATATTATTGAATATATATGATATCTCTGTGCATTTCTTTATTATATCTCCACTCTCATTTCGTACCGAAAATAATCTGGATCAGTGGTATCAGAGCAGGCTGCTCTTGATCGTTTTTTTCAGTGCATTTCCCCAACGAGGTCCGAGTATAGAAATTTGGGTCTCGATCTTGTATCTCTTGAAGACAATCACTCTCGCTTACCCAAGAAACCCTCAATGGCGGAAGAAAATAAAAATGATGGAGAAGAGGATCCTATCAATCTGTTGCTTGAGAAAGCACTTACATGACAGAGGGATGAAATGATGGAGAATTTTTCCCACATCTTTCAACGCCTGCTGATAGCATCAGGCGCATATTCATCAAGCGGCCACTTTGGAGGCACCTCACCTTTCAAGGTACAAGTTAATTTTTATATTCCTGTATTTGAAGGACAGATACATGCAAAAGCCGTAGAAAAATGGTTAACTCTGCTGAAATGTTATTTCTCTCTTCACAATTTTTATGACAAAGAAAAGATCACCTTTTCACTCCTTAAAGCTCTCCCTCATGTCAAACATTGGTGGGAAACTTACTAGGAGAAAAGTTCCACAGAGGAGTCTGGAATATATGGGGCTGATCCTATTATCACCCCATAAATTATGGGAATCAACTGGTGACTGGGATATTATCTGTCTCTAGTATTTTTTGTTGACAAATGATTTTTCATTCTGCAAATAATTTGAAAAAGAAAAGAAAAAGAATTTGAAAAAGAAAATNTATTGGATTAATCTAGTAAATGATAACAATAATCATTATTATAAAAAAAGACTTATATATTAAAGAAATTTAAAAAATTCCTTACAATTTTATCTTAATATTGGATCAAGCAAAATCAATCTTAGTAAATAATAACAAATCATTAGTGTAAAAAATACTTATAGTAAACTACATGTAATAAGACTTATATATTAAAGAAATTTAAAAAATTCCTTACAATTTTATCTTAATATTGGATCAAGCAAAATATACTTATAGTAAACTACATGTAATATATTATTACTTTATAATAATAGCTAAAATTTAGAATCTAAAACATAAATATATGATAAAAGTCAGAAGAGCCTTCTCAAAGCATTTTTTTTTTTTTATCACTTCAATTAGAGGATTTTAGTATAATTCTATTCCCATAAAATAATCTCCATTTAAATTTTGTTTTCGAAATATGTTATACTTTAATTTAGTTCAACTTTCAACAAGTAATAATTAATAATTTGAGATATTAATAATGATTTGAGATATTTATTGTTTAATTAAAATAATTAATATAATTTTATAAATAATCAAGTGTATTCTTGATACCCAATGTTAAGGGGTTATTGATAATACACAAAGTTGAACATGTCTTTATTCTTCACCATTGATGCTTAGAACTTTCTCCTCACTCTTATCGAGTTATTTGTTTTTTGACCAAAGACATGTAGTTATATTAAACTACGTGTAATATATTATTACTTTATAATAATAACTAAAAGTTAGAATCTAAAACATAAATATATGATAAAAGTCACTGAAGAGCCTTCTCAAAACAAATTTTTTTTATCACTTCAATTAGAGGATTTTAGTATAATTCTATTCCCATAAATTCATCTCCATTTTTTTTATTTTTTTTGAAATATGTTATATTTTAATTTAGTTCAACTTTTAACAAGTAATAATTAATAATTTGAGATATTAATAATGATTTGAGATATTTATTGTTTAAATAAAATAATTAATATAATTTTATAAATAATTAAGTGTATTCTTGATGCCCAATGTTAAGGGGTTATTGATAATACACATAGTTGAACATGTCTTTATCCTTCACTATTGATGCTTAGAACTTTCTCCTAACTCTTATCGAGTTCTTTGTTTTTACCAAACCCTAAGTGCCTCATATTTAAGGTTAATTCTTCACCCTTAACCCATAATAATTATCACTTTTAACCTCTTGCATTTCTCTTTTTCATATATTAACTATTCCACATTCTATAATACCTCCACCCATTACCTATTTTTCACATACATTGGCCACACCGTTTCTCAAAAGACTTGTTTGGTTTAGCTACTTCTACATGAAAACTCAATGTATTAATATTAGGATGGTGGTTTGAAGGTGGGGGTGACCGATAATACTCAGCACTCTTAACATATTGCATTTCCCTTTTCATATATTACCTATTGCAGATTCTATCATACCTCCATCCACTACCTAGTTGTCCATAAACTTGGCCGTATTATTTCTCAAAAGATTTGTTTGGTTGAACTTATTGTCCATGCAAACTTAATGTATTAATATTAGGATAGTGGTTTAAAGATGTTGGGACAAATTTTATAAATTTTATGATCCCAACGTTATCCGGAGGACTAGTTTATATGATGGGCTATGTTTCGAAAGGTCTGTGTATCGAAAGGGATTGGAATTTTTTTTTAAATGTATATGTGGATTGTTAGTTGATGGAAAGAATAACTCTTTTAACAAAATATCGGACGAAACCTTTTAAATGTTTAGACAATATTTGATTTTTTCAACTTAAAGTATTTTAGTGTATTGTGATAAAGATTTAAATTATGCATAAACAATTTACTTGTTTACTTGATATCATAGAAGGATTTTGAGAAATATTTTTATGGATATTTCTATTGTAAGTTATGGAGGATTCCTTTTATTTGTGTTCTGATGTGCATTACTATTGACATGTTTCTTTTCATAAGTTCTAAGTTAAATATGACCTGGGATTTGTTTGCTAAAACATTAGTTTCTTGATATTTTCATGTCAATATATCAAAATATGGATTATTATTGACACGGAACCACATCGCATAGGCATTATAGAGGTTAGTTAGGGCTCTAAATATATGACTGTACTTTGTGGGGATCTCGCTATCACGGTGAGGATAAGATATTATTTTATCTTTATTCAAATAGTTTTAAAAATATTGATAATGGTTCTTTTTAACGTTAATTAGGACTGAAAAGGTTTACGGTTTAAATTAATTCTATTTTATTTTATTTAAGGTTTACGGTTTACGGTTTATTTTATTGTACTTTGTGGGGATCTCGCTATCACGGTGAGAATAAGATATTATTTTATTTTTATTCAAATAGTTTTAAAAATATTGAGAATGGTTCTTTTTAACGTTAATTAGGACTGAAAAGGTTTACGGTTTAAATTAATTCTATTTTATTTAAATTTTGTAAGTGTTGTAAAGCTTTAACCTCGACTTTATCCATATCCTCAACCTCAACTTCACACATCCAAGCATGGATAAAACTCCCATGGGAACATCCCTGGTTCAGTAGATAAGTTCACTAAATCTATCTAGTTTTATTTTTGTTTAATTCAATGTAATTGTTTAGAAATAATTTATTTAATTTAAATTTTGTAAGTGTTGTAAAGCCTTAACCTCCACTTTATCCATATCCTCAATCTCAACTTCACACATACAGGAATGGATAAAACTTACATGGGAACATCCCTGGTTCACTGGATAATTTCACTAAATCTCTCTAGTTTTATTTTTGTTTAATTCAAAGTAATTGTTTAGAAACTATGTATTTGTTGAACTGTTTTCTTATGTGTTTAATTTTAGTCTTCATTTCAGAATTGCAGGAAAGCGAAACCTTTCCAATTATGCTCATTAGCATGATGAAATTTCTGGATTGACATTGATGTAATTCGGGAAAGCGCATCCGATTTTTAATTCCAAGTTGGAAATTTTCCTATTAATGAATTCCATGCTAACAATTAGTAGTCCRTCATCRTGATGTAACTTCAAACATACACATGTTCATAACCATATTTGACTAGGTTGTCCCAGCCAGTAATATACGAGAGAAGATATGTGCCACTAGATTCAACAACAACACACAAATGGATAGAAATTAAAGAAGATATGTGCCACTAGATTCAACAACAACACACAAATGGATAGAAATTAAAGAAGTAATAAAAACACACAAGTTGGATATGAGAGCTCTAATGTTTGGTACACATCAACCACTACCTGGTAGAAAATCAAAGGTTCTTGACTTTCTATCTTTAAACTTGCAACTACGACAAAATAAGTATATCATAGATTTTTTTATTCATTTAGGAACTTTTCCAATCGTGATGAGGTCCCCATATATGTTGCACAATAGCTTGATTACGAGTTTTTTTGTAATGACCCTTCCATTATGACAACAAACGAAGCACTACAGGTATATTTTTGTTTTTTTAACATTAGGATAATATAATCGTTACACATAAAATATAACATTGCAAGAGACACATCATCATGACTAAAACGATACAATTAATATGTCATCAAATAAATTAAATATTGATGCGCTTTAATACATCATAATCAACTGGAGCCAAATAAACAATGATCAACCATGTCACTGAATATAAAAGAACTACCATCCCAACCTATCCTGCATGGTTAGGACCTCCAAGACACATAAGCAATGCTTAAGCCCAGGATTCATTTGATTGATTTGGACCACTTAAGCTATCAGGGCTGCTGATTGTTCTGAGGAACAAGGAGCTATCTAAATCCCACTAAAATAATCAAGTCAAAATCCAAATAGATTAATAATCAATCTCATTTATCAAGTAATGAAGGCGCAAGAAAAACATAATTACTAAATCAATCAATTTCGATACTATTTTAATCACATAAAAAAATCCAATTATTAAAATGATCATACATCCACTTTAGTTAATGGCACAAGAGAATCTAAATATAAAAATGATCATACATCAACATTGTTTAGTAACACAAGAGATTCTAAATATTAAAACGATCATACATCAACATTTTTCAAGTGGTGAAATACAGTCCAAATATTAAAGCGATCATACATCAACATTGTTAGTGGTGCAATAGAATTTAAATATTAAAACCATCATACATCAACATTGTTTAGTGGCGAAAGAGAATATAAATATTAAATCGATCATACATCAATATTGTTTAGTGGCGCAAAGAAGGTTAATCACTTAACGATTTTCTCATTAGCATGATTCCAAGAAATTTGTCAATCCTAACCATAAGGTTGGGCTCTTAAATGACTCTGTCATAGGTGGTCATATTACGTTCAATTTTTGTCGCGCTTAAGGTATAATACTTAATCATCAATCATTAATGTATCGATCAATAAAGTCGTATCTCCCTAAATTTAGTTTCAAGCAAACTTGATGTCTTATTATTCTCACAACAATTTAATCGTCGGAGTGATTTAATAGTCGAGGGAAAAGGACATTAGCCACAATTTTGATAATAATTTACCAAACTTCACTCATGACACTATGATCCAATTTTTTACACGGTAGAATGATGTTTCTAAAAAATTGTTTCAATTCATTCTCAAACCAAATTCACTTTGAATTCTAAATTGATAGAAACTCTAAATTTGTGTAACTTTTAATTCTCACAACACAAGGTAAAGGTTTTTAACTACTATTAAAAAATATATATAAAATACATGTAAAAAGTATCCTTTATTTTTAATACAACTTTAAAGAAAACGTGTTCTATTATCAAGCATAAGGTTTAATACAACATTTAAAAGATATAAAGTTGTCTAATATCTCACTACCATATTATTAATATAAATATATAATAATGTATTGAAATTTTTACTAATCTGAAGAAACTAAGAAAGGCTTTTTGTTGTAGGATTGGTAGATGTGATATATTAATGAATACTTATGAGAAAAGGGTTATAATTTTCCAATCTAAGGAAATCGTCACTTAGGAAAGTAATTTGTACACATATTTCTTATTTTGGAAGAACGACTATATCAGAAATGTTAACGCTTAATATGCCACCAGAACTATTAACACTTAATATGCCACAATCACGAAAAAAACCATCTATCTAACAAAGAAGAAGGAAAAACGTTGCCCTATATTAAATGAAACGCACAGAGAAATCCTTGGTAACCGCCATTAGAGGGAGAAGGAAAAATGTTGCCGAGTATTAAATGAAACGTAGAGGCAAATCCCTTGCAACTGACATTCAAGGAAGAGGGAAAAACACTACCCAATATTAAATTAAATGTGGAGACAAATCCCTGGCAACCGCCATTATATGAAAATGTAAAGAAAACAAGAAAAAGGGGCCATGGGAAATCACAATTGTTGGGAAATATTTTTGTGCAAAAACTCAGAGATAAATCAGTAAGGAAATTCGTAAGGAAATTACAATTGCTTGAAATATTTTTTTGTAAAAACTCAGATATAAATCCATAAGGAAATCTATAAGGAAGTCATAATTGTTGGGAAATATTTTTGTGAAAAACTCACAGATAAATATGTAAGTAAATCCGTAAGGAAATCACAATTGCTTGGAAATGATGAAGTCATAATTGTTGGGAAATATTTTTGTGAAAAACTCAGAGATAAATATGTAAGTAAATCCGTAAGGAAATCACAATTGCTTGGAAATGCTTTTGTGCAAAAAAAACAGAGATAAATCCGCAAGGAAATCACAATTGTTGGGAAATATTTTTGTGCAAAAAAAAACTGAGATAAATTCGTAAGGATATCCATAAGGAAATCACAATTGCCCGCAATATTTTTTTGAAAATAATCAGATATAAATCCGGAAGGAAATCACAATTGTTGGGCAATGTTTTTTTGGCAAAAACTCATAGAGAAATCCGTAAAGAACTCACAATTGATATAAATCCGGAAGGAAATCACAATTGTTGGGCAATGTTTTTTTGGCAAAAACTCATAGAGAAATCCGTAAAGAACTCACAATTGTTGGACAATATTTTTGTGCAAAAGCTCATAGATAAATCCATAAGGAAATCACGCTCTAGTAAGCAGATAATAAGAATCATGAAAACAAGAGAACAAACATTCATCGCAAGGTAAATACACAAATCACATGGAAAATTATTTTTATAAAACATAGAGGTAATAAATCACAGAATATTCAAATTGCCTTAAAATAACAGAGGAACCATTCCGTAGTCATACGACTTTTCAATGCCATCAACCAATAGACTAATTCTAAATTTTATTATTCAATTTACAATGACAACTTCACGACAAGATTCAATCTTAATATACAATCGGTTTAACAATTACAACTTGAAATTTAAATATCATAACCATCAAAGAAGGGATTGATCACGATCCTTGGCGACTGACATTCCCTTCTTCCATCTCCTTGCTAATTGTTGAGATTTCTCCGGTACCTCTTTGCCTACGCTAAAGGTACTCTTCTTCCCCCTTAACCCCTCAAGCTGCAAAGGGGCCACACATACACACAATTATAAATCCTCTAGCTCCCAGCTTGCCTCGCAAGGTAGAGCCACCACTCTCTCTCAAGATGGGTATCTCAACTCTCACAAGTAAAAAAGTCAAAATTCTACAGCATAACCTTATCCATCACCAGTGATCCCCAATTCTCATCTCAACCATTTGTTTTATATATTTTTTTTATCATAACTCATCCCCACTTGCACAATTAATTCGTTTTTTAATTAAAATAATTTAGAATTATCTCCCCCTTAAACTTGTCAACCTTTCCCCAATTTGCACAATTAAATCCACATTTTAATTTAGTAAAAGTCAGGTTCTATCACCCATTCTAAAAGCGCTCCTAAAACCACTCCTAGTTGTCTCTTTATTCCCCTTATTTCCAATTAATTATTGATGTCATTCTAAAACCGATTTGAGTTAAAATAATAATCTTCTCCTAGTTAGACTATTGTTTACTAGACTCTAGATTTCTTTCCATTAGTACCCATTCCTTTAGATTTATTCCATTATTACCTTAAACTCCAATTTGGTAATTACTTGCACATATGTGTATTAAATCAATATTTTAGATGTATTTTGTTTACCTTGAATTCTTAAATTGATTTACTTCATCCCCTCATATTTCATTTATAAATTTAGTTTTTAGTCTTTTACTAACTTAGACTTAGGATTAATTAAATTTTTAATTGCAAAGGCTTAGACTTTTAAGGATTATGATCAATAAATTCATTCTTTAATTAATTAATTAATTAATTTAATAGTGCTCAAGATTTTACAAGGTTTAACATTCGCTTAAAGTTTTCTAGGTCGCCCAGATTCATTGACTCTAATTTTAATTTCCGTGACATGCCCTTCATGTCACACTCTATTCTCCAAGGGTGCCACTCTCCTTTGATTCAAATTTTTAATTACACGACGTGCCCTTTAAGACACACTCTGTGCTCCAAGGGTGCAACTCGCCTTTGACTGGTTTTGGTTGTTGTCCAACACCTAGAGTCAACACTCCATTCAAGAAACCTTGTGAGACACTAATGAATTCTAAGGAATAAGGACCGCGCCTTATTTCGTGCCCCTTAGAAATATTTGTAAGTGACTATCTCAGTTTTCTCTCACGACATTGTGGACCTCTTGAACTAGATAATCATTAACCTACAATTTGAGCCACGACGAGAGTGCTAGTAGGATGTCGCAAGGGTGTTGCCACATTGCTCTCTCAAAATCTTCTCTATGTGCATGGCCCCTTTACTCCTTATGTGAGTCATATTAGAAAGAAATCGTCATCTTACATCTATCAATGAAATATTGTCCATGATCCATAAACAACATCATAATATAATCAATCATATGTCACATACACATAAATGAAATACTCAAACAAATACAATCCACTTCCTCACTCAATTTGGAGTCCAAGGAGGTCCATTGATTCCATCGACATCCACAATATGTCAAGTTTCCTGCACACTCAGGGAAAACTCGTCAATAGCATCCGTCAATATGCATATATCAATAACATGAAATCAYAATCATCAATATCATCATAAATATCTACAAGTGAAATACATAATTACATATTATAACCGGATCACTTGCATGCAAGTGTCTTCAAAGAACAAACCAATAACATGTGATCGCAAGAGCGGGATGTTACATTTTATTAAATATAAAACTTTATTATGCCAATATCTCATCTATGTTTTGTGATTSTTGTAGAGGTCACGCATATGATCATGCTGATAATCAAAGAGGTCATCATGTTATTCCCCCGCCTCAAAGACTTGTTGCTACACCAAATTGAAAAATCACAACTGTAATGTGATTTAGCTAGCCTTTCTCAAGTTAAATTTGAGGCGAGTGGTAACTTAGTTGACCCAATACATGTCGATTTGCATAGGGTAAATGTGGGAATAACTATTAGTCATAGATATTCACCCAAGTTTATAGAATTGTTTACCCCTTTGTATTCACTCAATGATATCTAATCCATGTCACATGCTAACCCAATCTCCTATTTGATGTAGTGTCGAGATCTGTGTTTTTCACTTTAACATAAATCATCTTCGAGATCTGTGTTTTTCACTTTAACATAAATCATCTCAATTGGCTATGCAGAATGCAATTTCATAATTTTTTTTTAGCAATATCTACCTGTAATATAATACATCAAATAGTTTTTAGAACGGTTAACTATTTCTTTATATATACAGACATGAAATTATGTTATAAAAGTTACATTTTTATATTCTATCTTATCTTTTTATTTCATTGTGGGAACAACCAAGAATATTGAACACCTATGTCAAATAGTTTAAATCAACTTTGTATCTTTTTAAACTATTATTTGAACATATTGCACTAAATTTTTTCTTTCATACAAAATTTCGTTATTAATGTTGTGTTTATAGTGTGAAAAAGGATAAAAGGGTGAGTGTGTTTTTTTATCAATATTATTTTGTTAATGTTTGCGTATAGTCACATATTACGTAGGGTTTTATTTATGCATAATCTTTTTTTAAAACATTTATATTATTTTAATATTAGATTTAGTGTAATTATTTTAATATTATATTTATTGTAATTAGGGGGTAATATCGATTATTTAGGGTTTTATTTATTTATCTATCTTATATAAAGCATAATTTTTTGTAAATATTCATATTATTTCAATATTATATTTAGTGTAATTAGGGGGTAATATGGATTATTTAGGGATGTATCCAAGGGGAATAATAATAGATAGGTGGCTATGTATTAATATATATGGGGTCATTTCTAGTAAATAAGACTCATGTATTAGTATAAAATAAATAATTATAAGAAAATTTACTAGAAGTTTCCACTTGCTAGAATGATGCTTCTCTAAAATATTCTTAGAACATAGATAGTACTATATAAATAAGTATAATAAATGTAATGAGGTATTGTGAAGAATATTTTCATTGTGAAAAGTATTTCTTATAGGATTTTTTTCTTAAAAAATAATTTATGATTGTTAACCTACCTCAATGATTTTGTGTACAGTCTTTTTGTTAATTAATTCATGTCTATTGTGTATATATTTTAGTTATTCTCAAGCTAATATTCATATAATATTTTCAATGTATTGAGTTACAATACACAATAACTGTATGATAGGATACCAAATTAGTTTTATATAATGTTACTWGGGTTATACACACTTTTAGCTCGATCTCACATTGCTTAACTAAATGATCTTCCACTTGTTTCACTTCTAAAGCCATCTCTACTTGATGAAAATATTCATGATTTATTGCCTCTATTATTAATTTATTATTAATTTAGGAAATGAAGTATGAGAAATAAATRTTTCATGCCCTAGTAGATCTATTAATATTGAAAAAATGAGGTTGTTAATCGTACCTTATGTCTCCAACKTTGTGGACTAATCTTTCACCAAGCGGTTGYTCACTAAARAATGGATCCTACGATGTTTAGTGAAATCACCAACTATATATCATATTACTTCACTCTCTATTGGCTCCACTATATGCTCTATGACACTCTCTCTTGAAATTTGGTCCTCCACGTATCTAACAGCCTGTAGGCTTAATATAACTACTTGAATTAGAAAAGGTTGGTTTGTTTCTCAATAGTGCAGGTTGTGTCGGTTGCATCGGTGGCTAGTATGGTCATCCTTTGTTCGTTAACAACCCTTTGTGCGAACTCATAATTGGTCCCTCGAGACATATATATACATTTTCATAGTTATTTATCTACTAATTGTTGGTGGTGGTGATATCCTCAACCTCAAATTGTCACACCCAAGCATGGCWAAGCCTCCCAGGAGAGCACTTTTGGTTCAMTAGATAATTTCACTAAATCTATATAGCTTTTGTTTTGTTTAATTCAAAGTAATCCTTTAGAAAATATCTATTTCTTCGATTTTGTTCTTGTGCTTCTAATTCTATTTTACATTTTATAATTGTAGGAAACCAAAACCTTACAAATTATGCTTATTATAATTATGAACTTTCTCTATTGACATTGATGCGGTTCGATTTGCATTTGATGTTGGAAACTTTATTATTAATAAATTCCATGCTATCACTTAGTAGTACATCATCATGGTGTTTCAAACATACACATGCTAATGACCAAATTTGACTAGCTTATCCCAACTAGTAACATACGAGCCAACATATATGTCACTAGATTCAACAACAACACAAATGGATAAAAATTAAAGAAGTAATAAAAAAACACATGGTGGATATGAGACATCTAATTTTTTATACACCTCCACCACTACTTCTAGGTAGGTAATCAAAGGTTCTTGACTTTCTAGCTTGAAAATTTCAACCATGACACCATAAGTATATCATAGAT
>SNQJ01S0070947.1:32347-57070 GCA_010110895.2 Picea sitchensis
ATTGAGGCACATATGGTAATGTTAATGTATGGTGGTAACATGTTTGGGTGGCTCACTATACAATGGATATGTCATCGGATCTATAAAATAGATATGGCATTGAAATTATGCATTGGTTATATGGTTCAATTTAATGGTTGATAGACTGGCTAGTACATGGATTTAAATAGGGCCAGGTGAGGAAGAGAACTCCAAACCTCCCTTGAGCCCGCCACCCTAGCATAGTTGCATTATTTCTTTGTTGGTTGTGGAAGCACGATGATTTGAGGAAACCCTTTTTCCCTCTCGGTCGTTGTTGTGATTCTTTATCCAAGTTTCAATGTAACTGTCGATAATGGTGTGGTTCTTTTTGGCTAAGTCCCGAGCAATTTTTTTTATGGCTTGTTCTTTACTGTCATTTTAGTAAATGATTTCCACAGTCCAATCTTATTTTGTCCAGAGTGTTTAATAGAGGCATGTGTATGTATCGAATGGATACAATTTACGCCATGGCATTACTTTCACAATATTTTTTAACACATGCTCCTCTCATCTCTGCTATAATGATCGATTGTTATGTTTTGAATCCTCACTACCAATTGTTTTTCGAAATTTATTGACCTCTTGTGTATTGGAAGAAAACATGTTCTCTCTATGTTTTCGTGTATCCTTCATTATTTAAATTAACCCTCGTTTCCTCTCTGCAATAAAGTTTTAGAGGCATCAGTCTCTACCTGGGTTGTTGAGGTCGAATTTCCTTGTTTCCACTCAATCATTCTCATAGGGTTCTATCAAGATGTTGGGCCTATAAGTTGAAAGACTGTCATTTTTTAAAAGATAATGGATCTCGGTTCTTCCAAGATTATATTCGTTACCTGTGGTTGCTTCTCAGTGGTCAATTCTCGAGGATGTAAAAGGGTATGAGCTCTCTATGCTTTTTTAAAGTCAAGAAGACTTTCTTTACCTCTCTCCATTTAAATTCTAAAGAGCCCGACATGGAGTCTGACTTGATTCTACCTTCCTTGGGCACCTTCTTGGGTTTGTCAATATTTTGGGTTACCAGTTTAATGATTGTCGAAATTTTAAAGGCACAGTCTCTCTCACTTAAAAGACCGTATCTTGGTCGAATCTCTGTTTTTCCTCTCTGTGATGAATTCTTTTGAAAAAGAAGAAAAATATGGTTACTTACAGCCCAAGAGCTTTCCTTCTAGTCAATTATGGTCTTTCTTACTATGTTAAATCCTTAATTGATCGTGAATACATTTAAAATTTTCGAAGGGACATGTTTGTCAATATGGTTTTGTTCTCTTCATATATATTATGGGAATCACCATTCATATTATGATTGTTTTAAAAGGAAGTTTGTACATATTAATGCACATGGATATCAAGCTCAAGGATATATATTTTGGGTTGATTGATGTGGTTGAGTCGATATTATGTCAATTCCATTGTTGAAGACTTGTGTCTATGATAAATTCAATAAACGTTCTTTGGTTCTGTTCAGATTTTAAAAAGAACTTGTGTGTGGTTAAATCAGGCCCATTTTTTGTTGATGATGATCGATTATTGATTGTTAATCTTGGGCCTATTATTATTTTATTCCCAAGGATGGATATTGGATATAGAAAATGTAATCATTGTGCATATTATGGTGGTTTTAAAAGAATATATCAACATTAGAGTATGCAGTACTGTGAAATCGGAAACATTTGCATAATCATTATATAAAAAGCATAGATTGGTATAGATTGAATATTTTTGTGAATTTAAATTGTTTTATTGAATAAAACAAACTATATGTATGCAATTGAAGAACAGTTAAATTTTTTTGGTCTTGGAAGTGAATTTTTTTGGATTGAATTTAAAAAAGAGTTATGATAGTTGATTGATTTAATTTATTTTATAAAAAGTATCCATATAATTCCCTCTCATTTTCTCAGCTTTTCGCTCATTATAAATCTCCTCACTATCCCAAATTCATTTTGCACACCCTGTTCACTAAAATTAAATTAAAACTCTATATGACAGTGATAAAAAATAACAAAGAGATAGAAGAAAACTTATATGTTTTGGTATTGTTGCATAGTTAGTTATTTAATGAATTGTTGAGAAGCAATTATGTTATTACTCCATGTCATAATATCATTTTTTCTCTCATTAAAATCCCCCCAGATATCCCATGAACCATGTTTAACCCCCTGCTCATTTGACAATTACTAAATACATTTTGTGGATTGGATTGTATGGGTTTGATGCTAATTGTTGAGGCAAACTTTGTTTCATATTATAAGAATGTGATGTAGGGTCTGTTAAGAGCTAGTTGCTAATAATTGTTGCATACATGATGCGATTATTATTAAGAGGATGTCATGGCCAAAACAATAGGGGCAGAGGAAACTAGAACAGAGGGCCTAGAAGGCCCAGATTATCAATACATTTTGATGTTGATCATCAAGTATAGTTACACCAGATCTTTCAAGATGTATTTTTCAATTGGATTGGACAAGGGATAGTCCAGCCTATACTAGAGAGGCCTCCCTTCCAACCCCAAAATGTTTCTAGTATCCATGTTCCTCCCCATGTATCTTTGCAACCTAAAGTTCCCGAGAATGATTGATGGCAGAATATTTTTCACCCAACATTATCCCACCATCGTTGTTGGCCAAACTTGTCATTACCTCCTCCTCCTCCACATGTTAACCCAAATATTCATATTTCCCCTACACACTTACCTGTAAAGTCCTCCCATGCAAGCAAAAGACTCAAAACCGAGGCTCACCATGTGCATGATAAATGTAAAGTTGTTGTTGCTCCCTCCTCTCCTTCAAGTGACTCAAGCAAGTCAGTGTCTTCTCATATGCACTTGAGGTATGATTGCTCCTATGTCATTAGTGATATTAGGCCTCAAGGTTCCACCCAAACTAAGGTTGATTCAGGGAAGTCCAAAGGGACAACAACAACAAAGGAAGAATTACCTCTCAAAGTGGAAAATATGGTTTTTTATTATGTGTTTATAATTGATTTGTTGAGGACAGTGGACTGCTGAAAGTTTTGGACAACAAACTATTTTTGGATATTGGGGATATTTACATGTTTAGATATAATTTTAAATATCTCTAATATTTGAATTTCAAATTGTGGAAATAATTATGGGAGCCACAAGGAGGCATGCTTATGATTGATTGTCTAATTATTTTTATTTTTGTTAAGAAATAAAATGGTGTCACAAGGGGTCCCGCCTACTAGTTATTAATTAATAAAAGGACCTTAATTATTTTTATTATTATTTCTTCCTCTAAACTAAAGATTAGTTAAGTTTTAGTTAACTTAACTAAATGAGGTAGTTGAACTACTTCAATTAATTTGGAATGCATAAAAGACTAACGAGAAGGAAGAACAAAAAAGGGGAATAGAAGGAGAAAGCATACTAAGGTTTGCTCTTGAGTTTTATTGAGATAGTTCACTTTTTATTCATTCTTCAATTTATTAAAAGCCTRATTCTCTTTTTTACAGCAGGGTCCTATTGTAGACAACAAGGTTCAAGGCGAAACCATATCATTCAAATGCTTGTTTCAAAGGTCTTGATCAATCTTTGATAGTTTGTGCTGACTTGTTTGTTTATGAATTGAGYTTCATGACTGATAAATGATAATGTGTAGATTCAAGTGGGAAACAGTCTGTGGCAAGCTGATCTAGATTTTAATGTTCATTTTTTACTTCTTKTCATAKTCMTTTTGTGTGGTTTTCATTGTGGATTTCTATGTTTGAACTTGGTCCATGCCCTCACATAGACTTTTGTAAGAGAAGGATACTTTTGATTTCTTGGAATGAAATAAAGAGATTGTTATTTTGTCTCATTTTTGTTAATCTATGACTTCGTATTTTTTCTTTTGATCTCCACATTTACTTTTGCAATTTGTTATATTCAGAAAATTATATAAAAATGTTATATTTTGCAACAATTATTTTTTTTAAATCGGCCTAAACCCTTGTAATTAATACTTGTGGATTCAGAAAATATTTTTGAGGGTATAAACATAGGGTAATATTCGTGACTATCTTTCCATACCCAAGCAAGATTCAAAAAGATTGAGTAAGATAAATTCATATCTTTTCCTCAACATTTATTTGGAGACCATACTGGGGAGATATTCCATATATCTCTAGTTGATTGTATGCTTGATTATCATTGAATATATTCATATTTCTATTTTTTATCCTTTGACAATTTCTTTTCTTTATGATTGTACTTGTTGCAAGGCAACCCAATATTGAGAATGGTCTTAAATATCAGACCAACATTGATTTAAACTTGTTTGATACCATCTTAGAGATCTATAATACCCGGGTTGATATTGAAGGCTCATGGGCAGTGATTGAACAAGAAATAAGTGTCTCATAACATTGGGAAGCTAGGAAAAGACAAACTAGGAATCAACCATAGTTTTTATTTTTCCTACAGTTTTGATCATCTTTTCATGTCCTAAAACCCTCCCATCTCTAGGAGAAGAAGAGGTCTATCACCTCAGATAAATCCTATTGCTGAAATAGGAAGATGAAACATTGTTTTTTCAATCCATCAAAGTACTCTAAGGAGAACTTTGTCTGATTCAACCATTTCTTCTTTCTCTCCCTTACCTATCGTTCACAAGATGGAATCTAGTGGTGGCTCTAGTGGCACTAGAGTTGCTTCATCATATCATACTTCATCATCGTTGATGATTGGTATATTGTATAGTCATCAAGTCCCCATCCAATCTACTATAAAACTCGCCAAAGTCATTAAAAAGTATAGGATTTTTCATTTTGAAGAAGATGCTACAACTACTCTGTGGCATGTTTACTCCCCTCTTAACCTAGCACCTACTACTTATCCACTTCCTAAATTCAAAGAGAATCTCTCTAGGTTTTCAGGGAATAACATGGTCACTATGAATGAACACTTGGTGGCATTTTATAAATCATGTCATAACATAGGAGCCAATTATAATGACATATGTATGTACTAATTTGTCAATTCCCTTGAAGGGAAGGAAAGGGTCCATTTCTTTGACCTTCCTCCTAATATTATTTCCACTTGGGAGGAGTTAGTATATTGGTTCAAGTATACCTATGGGAAGTCCAAAATCCCAACCGAGTATTTACAAGGGTGGAATAACATTGCTTATAAGGAAGATGAAACTATCAAGTCTTTTAACTTGCATTTCACAAAATTATATAACCAAATTATATAACCAAAATCATGAACTCATTCTCCCTTAGAACCAAGTTTCTTTGATGCATTATTATAACTCTCTATCTTCCCCCCACCATCATAGGCTTGAGGAAAAGGACATTGATAACCTTGGTTCTACTTTGCATACTTGTTTATAATATGAAGAACAACTTTGAAGAACATGTCTTCCTAAGGGAGACTCAGTTAAACAGACAAAAATATTCACCCTCTTACATCTTGTAAAAGACATGAATAATCGAATGATAGCATATGAGAGGAAAGGAAATGTCCCCTCACTTTCCCCGGGGGTCTCATCTTCTTCTTTGCCACTCTTTAAGAATTTTAATGAAAAAAACTTTTGACCTAAAGCTATCTTGCCTTGTAGTTGGTGTAACTTTTGTGAGGAACACCATGAGGAAATAATGTGTGAGGTAAAGAAGAGTGCCAGAGATAAAATATTTGGTAAAAGGATTGAAACTACTATCGTTGTTCTAGATTTTGCAGAACCGAAGGATGTTATGATCATAAATACTAGGAATAAATCCTATGTTCTGAAAGGTAAATATGATCCTCTTCACACTTCTTCTAGCCCAATATCATCGTCACTAGCTGCTACTGTTCAGGTTTCTAAGGTTCCTGATAGTCAGGGAATTACCTCCCCTCTTCCCTCTTCCAAATACAACATTCTCAATCAATTGGCCAATATTAAAGTTGATGCTATCCTCTTGGACTTGGTTTTCATCCCTGAGCAAGAAAAGCATCTGAAAAATTTCATGGAAGGAAAATCTTCCATTGTATCCCACTTCTCTGAAGAGGTAGATGAACATGATTCAACTGTAAATAAAGTAGGTGTACATAAATTTAGACACCCTATTAAAAACTCCCATTTTTTATTTATATAAAGATTATGGAAAAAATAGCCCATTGTTGTCTCATTCACGATGGTTCAGGACCAAGTGTAATGTTGAAGATTATTATGGAAGATATAGGCTTGTCTTGTACAAATGAAAATGCCAGAAGCATGCTCTCTTATAATATTTTACAACAAATGACCATAGGTGAAATCAAGGATGTGATCTTGGTTTTGTATGCGCATCCTAAAATAAGGATAACCCTTAACATTTAGGTAATCGATATCCCAGTGACTAATTACTCGATCATATTAGGAAGAAATTGGAAATATTTGATGGGTGGATACCTCTAACGCAATGGGTGTTGGTCCTCGACCAAGTTTTATGGATTCTTGGTCATGTTTGACATATTTTTGGGACTTTGACAGGCTATCAAAGGTGGAGTGCAAGACAAAGCAGAGATCGCAGGATCTCAACCCCTTTTTGGGGCCTTTTTGGGTTTTGGGAATATGTAGCGGGTATGGGAATGTCGGCCCATGGGTTTACCCATGTTTAGGCTCGATTTTATAATATATATAGAAGACTAGGAGATGTAAATAAGAGTTAGTTGGAGTAATATGGAAGTAGTGTTAAGTGCTAGTGTTAAATCTATGTGATCAAGAGTTGTAAGTGCTTTGTGCATACTATGTGAGGCTTTCAAGGCTAGTGCAAGTAATTGTAAGAGACTATGTGAAGGCTTGGTGTTGTACCCTATCTAGAAGAAGGAGGATCTGGTAGAGTGCATGCAAATATCCTGTCTTTTGCGGAGTTGGATTTGGATGCTATGTGTCGATAAAGAGCTTGACCAAAGATAATAAATAAGAGAAAAGTTGGTGGATGTAGCCCCATGATGGAGGTGAACCACGTACATGTTGTATTTCTATGCTTTGTGTGATGTATTGATGTGTTTATGTGTTTACTTTCTTAGTGTTGTAATATAGATGGATGATATCTAGATCTATTGATGTTTTGTGCTTAATGATGTGGATGGATTTTAGATCTGACCTATATACATATGCTTAGTGCTTAAATATCTTGGATCTAGATGAATACTATGATACTCTATAGTTTAGGATTTATCTACACTGAGAGTAGGATTTAACTGCGCTGTAACTAAGAATTGGATATTAATGATTGATAACTGCTATGTTCTATGTTAAGTGTCCAAATCACATATCTGTGTCCTAGATAAGGTTGCAGAAATTTGAGTCCTGCAACCATCCCTACCTCTACCTCGGGTGAGACTTCATCTAGTTCGCATGTGTTGCCGAAAGGGCCGATAGTTAGGGTTTTGTTAGTGCATTGTTGTAGCATTCAACCCTAGGTCTTCCCCTATGCTAAAAAATGGTTTTGTTGCCGAGACTTGAAACTATGATTATTGAGAACTGAGGAAAAAGAAGATTTGTGCGAAGATTTGAACTGAAAAAGAGAAAATCTTTGTGCATAGAATTGTTGCCCTAATATGCAGATCTACTTAATTTGTGGAGCTATGTGCCAAGAGGAAGAGGTAAGATTTAAAGAAAAGAGGTAAGATCTGAAATCTGTGTGCCTTGATAAAGGTGAAAGTGAGACTAAAGAGGTATGATCTATAAGATTTTTTCCCTGTAGAAGTAAGATAAGTGGAAATTGTTGTTTCTAAAGTATGAATCTAGGTATGGTTGATAGATTTTGTCCTATCTTGAAAACTAGGGCACTAATAGATGAACGGATATTTGATATAGGTAGATCTGGTAAGAATAGTGAAAGATATGTTATACCTATGCGTAGAAATAATTTTTGGACTAACAAATGGATGCAGGACCCTAGAAAGAATTTTTTGTAGGTTAACTACTATGATCCTAGTGCGCAGTACAAGAAATACTGGGGATCATTTATAAGAAAGAGAGGATTAACCCTTTGTTACAGTTGCAGAAAACCATGACATCTTGCTAAGGAATGCCTTGGTAGAAGACCTAATTGTCTTTTTTGTAAATATATGGACCATGAAGTATTGGATTTCCCTAGAATGATTGCTAAGCTTGAAAGAATGAATATGAGGCAAGAAAAACCGAAGGCGGATCCAGAAACTAAGACCATGGAAGAACCCTAGAAAGAATCAGAGAAAGTATTGCTATATATGAAAGAAAACCTGAATCATCATCGATATGTCAACTTATCAGAGATCTTCAAAGAAAAATAATGCATAGAAGAAAGAATAGGAGACTTCGACATTGACTGTGTTCTGGATGAGGAAACACAGGTGAATATCATGACAAAAAGAACTTGGGAACTTTTAGGGAAGCCTGCTATGATTCCTTCATTGGGAGGAATAGGATTATTCAGAGGAAAATTGATAACCCTATGTATGAAGCTCACTCAGATATCTATGAATTCCAAAGGAACTTCGACAGAGGAAGAATTTGAAGTTGTTAAATTTATTGAGAACAATGTTCCATTTGTTATGTTACTAGGAAACCCTTGGATTAAAAGAGATCAGGCTAGAAGGAAGGAAGAAGAACTCTTAGAATAGAAGAAGCAAGAGTTAAAAGATTTCATGACTAGGAGGATCACACACTTGATTGAAGAAGAGGAGAACCAAGAAAAGCTATTTAAAATGAAAGACTTGGATTTTGAAGTGGGAAGAACACTAGAAGACCCACAAAATACTGAAGTACCTATTCTAGATATAGATGAAGTATTACCTATGATTCCTAGGAAAGAATAACAACATCCCGAAGTTACTATGCCAAGGGGAGATAAGAATCAGAATATTGAGATGAAACTCACTGGGAAAAAGTATAGAAAGCTAAGTAAGAAGAGAGCTAAGATCCAAAAATTACAAAAGGTTCTAGAGTGAGCTTTGCAGAAGGAAAATTTGCAAAATTGGAACTTTGTCGGGATATCAGAACATCATCACATGGAACTTGTCCATTGTGAAGTAATATAGCCGTTGGGAACAGTCTAACCATTAAAATGAAGCCCTGAATAAATAGAAAGACATTTATGGTCAGAAATTTTGCCACCAGATCGTTGGGACTGTGCCATAATGGACAAAACTGAGTTAATGAAGAATTCTCACCCATTGCAAGAGATTTGTTGCATCGTTATCTAATTATCTCATCGAGCCTTGCACCGAGAGAAATTTTGTTAACCGTGAATATCTGATGCAGGAGCATCGTAAGTGAGCCAACAAAGCAAGCGAAAAAAGTGAAGGATAGTTGTAATTTCACCAATGCACATTTTGAAGGCATTTTGAATTCCAAAAGATGGAACATTAATGTAATATCTGAAAATATGTATTTGCATTTATGTTTTGGAGATTGTATGCAGATCTTGATCCTTTCTCTCATCTGTCGGATATGGAGGCATTTAATTGTAATGAATGTAAAGTAGATAGATTTTAATTCTGATTAGATAGCTAGAGCTATAAGAGGGAAAACTCTAGAAATCTCCCTTGTAGGTATTGTATTGCATTAAGTTATTCTCATTGTAATTGCAAGCTGTAGAGAAAGATACTAACAGAGCATGAGAACAAATATTGTAGATTTGTATAAGGAGATAGTTGTTGCTATTGAACCCATGTACAAAAGCACTAGAATTAATATAAGAATGCTTTGATTCCATTTCTATGGTGTGTCATGGTTACTGTTTACAACTATTGAATGGTATGTTTATATTCTTTGTTATGCATTTGTTTCAATGTTGTTTCTGTATGTATTCTCTTGATTTCATGTTGAATATATGAAATTTGTGAGAGGAGAAGTATGAGTTTAAATTGTTCCTCTTCCTGAGAAGTTCTACAAGGAGTGCAGTGAGAGTCTGCAAGGAGTGCGTTGACGAGTTATGAGTTTCACTTCAGAAAAGCTCAGGAGGAATACCATTGTTCTTATACCAGTAGAAGTGAAGTTGTAGCACAAGATTCATGCAAGGTGTGCGTAGGCCATAGAGAGTCTTAGACTTTACCAACCATGAAGGAAGGCTGAAGAACTGTTGTTGGAGAGAAGTGCACAAGGTTGGAGGCGCTGAATAACTAGAGGCTATTGCGAATGTCGTAAGGAGTGTGCGTAAGAATCCTTTTGACGCCTTGAATCCATAACAAAGGTCAAGCTCAAGAAGGATAGAGAATTGAGAGAATTCAAAGGAAGAACGAGGTCTGAAAATCACCTCATAGAAGTTAAGTCCAGGAGGAGAAGATGCCAAGTCTTTAGCCAGGAGTCACTGAGAATTCTAAACGAGGGGTTGATATTCTCACAGGGAGAATTGTGAAGTTTTGTGGGTAGTTGGATGTTGCAGATAAGTGGGGAGATCAAGGCTGAGTGTCTTTCAACACTTGTAAGCTCAGGACGGATAATGGCTATTGGATCCGGATCAATGAGGGTCTCTAATTGCATGCTTGAATTCACCATTTTGGAAGTCAGGGCATGGAAGATGTTGTGAACCGGAGTCGAGAGTTGTGAACTCCCAGTCCCTGAAGTTCTGATAGAATCAGGACTGTCAAATCATGGGAAGCCTAGAGTTGTCGATATTTTTGAGGATACATCTCAATATTGGCTACTAATGGAGGGTGTTGTCGCATTGCAAATTGTCGATAAGAGAAATGACGAAATGACGAAAAATTTGGGCCCTAGGTTTTAGATCGAGGTCACATCAAGCAAAGTCAAGGGAGGAGCTGAGAACCTGTCAACCTTTTCGGGGTTTCGAGAGTCGAAGGAGCCATAGGAACTCACATCAAGGGTCACGAAGTTGCGAAACCTTATATAACATTTTGGTGGAGTGTGTGTGGTCACGTTAGTTGGTCATGTCGATGAGAGTGGGTGCTTGGTGCTTGTTCGCACAGGCGTAAGTCCTAAGAAGGACCTATGGATAGACACTTGTGTGTTGAGTATTCCTACGGGGAATCAAAGACTCAATTAGACTCAAAAGGGGAGATTAAGAATGATCCTTAGATTGGGAGGTCATGCAGAACCTGCTGAGGTAGGGGTGTTGTGTCACATGGTATCAGAGATAACAACTATTCTTTTCGAAGGAGGGAAGACATGGGACAATTGTGATTTAAATTCTGCGTGGAATAGATTTCAACAATGCCACCCAGAAGACGTCAAGATAGACCAATGCATGATCCAGCTGTGGAAAGGGAAATGAGAGAATTTAGTGCTCAATTAGATGCTATGGAGTCATCACAAAAATGGACATTTGATGTTGGATATTCCAGTGAAGCCGAAAGTGAAAATGAGGTTGGAGCTGGAAAAGAATAAATTGTAGCCGAAGATGTTGCAAAAGAATGTCTATTCCGAGTTGTTGCAAGAATAGGTGCCAGAGAAAATATAGACATTCTTATGTATGAAGGAAACTTAGATGTTGAGGAGATACTAGATTGGTTTAGAGCTCTAGACAAATATTTCAACTATGAGGATGTCGAGGAGGATAATAAATTCAAACATGATATCACTAGACATAAAGGGCATGCAACACTATGGTGGGATGAACTGTAGGATGATAGGCATTGCAAGTGCAAGAAAAGAATCAAAAGATGGGATAGGATGGTTGCAAAGATGAAATCCGATTTTATAGCCATAGATTACCAAATCAATCTGTTTCAAAAAATCCAAAATTTGAGACAGAAGGGGATGACAGTGAAGGAATACACTGAGGAGTTCTATAGCATAAACATTAGATCAGGTCATCATGAAAGTGATGATGAAAAGGTCACCAGATACATCAATGGTCTGAGATATGATTTTCAACATGAGATGAGAATGATGACTATTAGGAATGTAGAAGATTCTTATCAAATGGCTTTGAGGGTAGAAGAAAAATTGGCCAGAAACCAAGGTCAAAAGGGAAGAGGTAGAAGTTAGAGCAGAGGCAAAGCAATTTCCCAAGACAGAGTACAGAAGCCCAAGGATGAAGAAAGGAAACCTCATACTCACCCTAAAAGAGGAGGAAGTTCAAAAGGAAGGCAATATGATGACATGAACACTTTTTCGTGAGCAAGAGGAAGAGGAAGAGGCAGAGGAGTTGAGGTAAAATGTTTTTTTGGTGGAAAGATTGGACATAAATATTTTGAATTCCCAGATAGAAAAAGAGATGGAGGAGAAGCTCACATTTCAGAAGAACAAGGGAGAAATTTTGAGGTAGAAGATGCAGAAGGTGGAAGATCCTTAATGATGAGGAAAATTCTCTTGAAGCTGGAGAAAGAGGTGGAGAATCTAGTCCAAAGAAACAATTTGTTCAGAACTTCTTGCAAGACCAAAGACAAGGTGTGCAAGGTGATAGTGGACAGTGGAAGTAAAAATAATCTTGTATCCATAGAGATGGTGGAGAAGCTGGAATTGGAGACAGTTTCACATCCGAGCCCATACAAGGTTTCATGGTTGCAAAAGGGGCATCAGGTAACTATCACTAAACAATGTTTAGTGGAATTTAAGATAGGGGGTTATAGAGATGAGATTTTATGTGATGTTATTCCCATGGATGTTTGTCATCTTTTGTTGTTGAGACCGTGGCAATATGACATAAATGTTGTTCATGATGGGAGAAAGAATACATACACCTTGGAAAAGAATGGTAGAACACATATGTTGCTACCAATTAAAGACAATAAGGTGAAAGAAGAAACGAGAAATACTATACTTCTCATGAGTGAGAAGGAACTTCTTGACGAAGTCAAGAAATAAGAGGACATGTAGTTTGTTGTAGTGAGGAAAAATAGAGTCATTTTGACCAATACTTCGATAGATGATCTACTGGAGGAAATTTAGGAACTGTTGGAGTAATTTGCTGATATAGTGGTGGATGATTTACCTTGTTCATTTCTACCCATCAGGAGTATAAGCCATCACATCAAAATTGTACCAGGGGCAAGTTTACCAAACAAAGTAGCATATAGATTGACGCCACAGGAGAATGAAGAAGTCAAGAGACAAGTCCAGGATTTGATGGACAAAGGGTTGATTAGAGAAATTTTGGGTCCATGCATTGTACCTACTATGTCAAGTCTGAAGAAAGATGGTGAATGGAGAATGTGTTTTGACTCGAGAGTTATAAACAAAATCACCACCAGGTATAGATTTCCTTTACCGAGGATGGATGACTTGATGAATTTCTTGAGTGGAGCAAGGTTTTTTTCAAAAATTGATTTGAAAAGCGGATATCACCATATTAGAATGAGAGAAGGTGATGAATGGAAGACAACATGCAAAATGAATGAAGGGTTGTATGAATGGCTTGTCATGCCTTTTGGTTTGACAAATGCACCAAGTACTTTCATGAGATTGATGAACGAAGTCTTGAAGGATTTCATTGGAAAGTTTGTTATTGTGTATCTTGATGATATACTAATCTTTAGTAAGACTGAGGAGGAGCATTTGAGAAACCTAACTCTAGTGATAAGGAGGTTGCAGCGAGAGAAATTGATGATAAATTTGAAGAAGTCATCTTTCATGAAGAGAGAACTCATTTATTTGGGGTTTATGATCTCTTCGAATGATTTGAAGATGGATCCTGAGAAAGTCAAAGTAATTGGAGATTGGCCATCACCAAAGAATATCTTTGAAGTTAGAATCGTCCATGGATTAGCTAGTTTTTACAAGAAGTTCATCAGAAATTTTAGCGGGATTAGTGAATTAATCATGGACACAGTCAAGAAAAGACACAAATCTTTTCATTGGACATAGGAAGTGGAGAAAAGTTTCAAGTTACTAAAGGAAAAAATAACTGAAAAACCATTTATGGGTTTTCCAGACTTCAGTAGAACATTTCAAGTCAGGTGTGACGCAAGTGGATTTGTGATTGGAGAAATCTTAAGTCAACACAATAGGTCGATTGCATACTTCAGTGAGAGGTTGAATGATACCAAAGTGAAATATTCCACGTATGACAAAGATTTCTATGCAGTCATATAGGCACTGAAGAAATGGAGACATTACTTAGTTTCGAAAGAGTTTGTTTTGTATAGTGATAACCATGTTTTATAATTCATAACTCGACAGGAGAAGTTGAACCAGAAATAGACAAAATGGGTTGAATTTATGCAGAACGTTACTTTTGTTATAAAACACATTTTTGGAACAGCTAACAAGGTTGCTAATGTGTTGAGCAGGAAATGTTTGATTCTATAGGAGTTTCATGTGAAGACCTTAGGTTTTGATAACCTTAAGGATATGTACAAAGATGATTCAGATTTCAAGGATGCTTATGAAGCATGTGAGAATCTAGTTCTCAGAGACAGAAGCCAATGGATCGAGTATCTGATTCAGGATGGGCTATTATTCATAGGAAATCAATTTTGTATTCTGAAGAGTTCTATGAGATAAAATCTTCTGAAGGAAAAACATAGTAGGGGATTGGCTTGACATTTCGGCCATGAAAAAACATTTGTGCAACTGAATAATTTATACTATTGTCCAGGAATGAGGATACATGTCAAGACGTTTGTCAACAAATGTCAAAATTTCCAACATGCAAATGGGAAAAGACATAATGAAAGGTTATATCAACCATTGCCAGTACCAGAGAGGCCGTGGGATATGGTAAGCATGGATTTTGTGTTAGGAATGCTAAGGGCATAGAGGGGTTGTGATTTCATATTCGTGGTAGTCGACATATTCTCTAAAATGGCACATTTCATTCCATGTAAGAAAACCAGTGATACAAATCACATTGCAAACCTGTTTTTCAAAGAAGTTGTTAGACTTCATGGCTTACCCAAGACTATAGTTTGAGATCGAGATACCAAATTTGTTGGTCATTTCTAGAGGAAACTATGGAAGAAATTGGGAAAAAACTTATCTTTTAGTTCATCATATCACCCTCAGATGGATGGAGAGACTGAGGTAGTGAACCAAAGTCTGGGATATTTATTGAGGAGTTTAGTAACTAAACACCATACGCAGTGGGACCAAATTCTGCCGCAATCAAAATTTGCATATAACAACTCACCTAATAGGAGTACAGGACATAGCCCATTCTAGATAATGTATGGAATGTAGATGAGAGGAGTATATGAGTTAATAAACTTAGAGCAGAGTGAATTCAAGAGTGTTGGAGTAGAGGATTTTGCAGTAGAGATGCAAGAGCTTCATGGCAAGGTTAAGGAGTGGTTAAAGAATTCCAACCAAGAATATAAGCGCATAGTATATCATCACAAAAGATAACTTCTATTTGAAATGGGAGATTTAGTTTTAGCGCATCTCAGAAAAGAAAGGTTCCCAAGGGGAACATACAACAAGATGAAGATGAAGAAAATTGGACCATGTAAGATTTTGTGAAAGTTTGAAGCCAATGCTTATGAAATTGAATTGCCAAATGGGGTAGGAATATTGCCCATATTCAATGTAGCATATTTGTATCCTTACAAAGCTGATGAAGAAGGAACAAAGGGGGATTATAAAGAAGTTTAGTGGGTCAAATAGTTGCCTATAGCTGAAAATCCACAGATAGAAAAGATAATTGATCAAAGAGTTGGAAAGAAGACCCGAAGGAAGACGTATTTTGAGTATTTGATAAAATGGAAGGAAGACCCGATTGAGGATGCAAGATGGGAAAGTGAAGAAGAGATAGAGAAACATGGACAAACGGTGCAAGAGCTCATGGACAGAAGTCCATGAATTTTTCATCCAATGTAGTATGATGCAGGAGCATCATAAGTGATCAAACAAAGAAAGCACAAAAGGTGAAGGACAGTTGGAATTTCACCAGCACACATTTTAAAGGCATTTTGAATTCCAAAAGATGGAACATTAATGTAATTTCTGAAAAGATGTATTTGCATTTGTGTTTTGGATATTGTAAGAAGATCTTGAGCGTTTCTCTCATCTCTCGGATATGGAGGCATTTAATTGTAATAATGTAAAGTAGATAGCTTTTAATTCCAATTAGATAGCTAGAGCTGTAAGAGGGAAAACTCTAGAAATATCCCTCGTAGGTATTGTATTTCATTCAATTATTCTCATTATTATTGTAAGTTGTAGAGCAAGAGAGTAAGAGAATAGGAGAACATAGATTGTAGATTTGTATAAGCAGATAGTTGTCTCTATTGAACCCATGTACCGAAGCACTGGAATTAATATAAGAATGCTTTGATTCCATTTCTATGGTATGTCATAGTTACTATTTAAAACTGTTGAATGGTATGTTTAGAGTCTGTTTATATTCTCTGTTATGCATTTGTTTCAATGTTGTGTGTGTATGTATGCTCTTGATTTCATGTTGAATATATGAAGTCTATGAGAGGAGAAGTATACGTTTCAATTGTATCTCTTCCTGAGAACTCCTACAAGGAGTGTAGTGAGAGTCTGCAAGGAGTGAGTTCATGAGTTTTGATTTTTACTTCAGAAAATATTATGAGGGATACCGTTGTTCTTATATTAGCAGAAGTGCAGGTGTAGCACAAGAGTCGTGCAAGGTGTGCATAGGCAAGAGAGAGTCTTAGACTTTACCAACCATGAAGGTTGGTTGAATAACTATTGTTCCAGATAAGTGCACATGGTTGGAGGCACTGGATAACCAAAGGTTATTGTGAATGACGTAAGGAGTGCATACAAGAATCCTTTTGACATCTTGAATACATAACAAAGATCAAGCTCAGGAAGGGTATAGAATTGAGAGAATTCAAAGGAAGAACAAGGTCTAAAAATGACATCGTAGAAGTTAAGTTCAGGAGGAGAAGATGCCAATTCTTTTGCCAGGAGTTGTTGAGAAGTCTGAACGAGTAGTTGATATTCTCAGGGGGAGAATCACAAATTTCCATGGGATGTTGGATCTTGAAGACCAGCAGGGAGACTAAGGCTAAGTGTATTTCAACACAAGCTCGGGAGGGATAGTGGCCGTTGGATTCATATCAACAAGGATCATTGATCACGTACTTGAATTCTCCATTTCAAAAGTTCAGTCGTGGAGGACGTTGTGAACCGGAGTCGAGAGTTGTGAACTCTCTATCCGTGGAGTTTCGATAGAATCAGGATTGTCAGATCACGGGAAGCTTAGATCCATCGCTCTTGATGAGGAGACATCGTTATTTCGGTTATCGACGGAGGGTGTTGTCACATTGCAAATCATCTATAAGAAAAATTCTAAAGTGACGAAATATTTGGGCCCTAGTTTTTATACCAAGGTCACATCAAGTGTAGTCAAGGGAGGAGCTAAGAACCCGTCAACCTTTTCGGGGTTTCGAGAGTTGAAGGAGTTAGAGGAACTCACATCAAGGGTCGCGAAGTCATGAAACTCGATATACCTTTTTGGTGGAGTGTGTGTGGTCACGTAAGCTGATCACATGGGTAAAAGTTGGTGGTTGGTTCTTGTTCACACAGGTGTAACTCTTAAGAAGGACCTGTGGATAGACACTTATGTGTTGAGGATTCCTACGGGGAATCAAAGAGTCAATCAGATTCAAAAGGGGAGATTAAAAATGATCCTTAGACTGGGAGGTCGTGAAGAACCTGCTGAGGTAGGGGTGTTGCGTCAATCTGAGCCCGCATAATAGTTGATTTCACACAGTGATAAACACATTATTTCCATCCATCTTGTTGCATTGACTAGTTACTCTTCTAACCTGAGATATTGAACCATGAGCATGTATGTCCAAAGAATTTAGCGCGGTCAAAGATTATGTGAAGGAAGTACTCATCAACCTCATAACTGAGAGAGTAATATCTGAAAGAGTGATTTCTGTGGGTGTACAAGCATCATCAATGAGAGGAGTGAAAGCCTCTCTGTCGACTTCTCGTGGAGCCGAACCATCCCGACCATTAGTGGAAAAGAGAACCAAATAGAGAGATGACCTAGAAAATATGAAGTTGATTCCGACCATATTGCCCAACTACATCCTGCCTCTGTCTGACATGGTGATTCTTGATAGTGTTCCAAGATATTTTGAGTATACCATGGATATTTTGAGTTCAAAAGGACAAGATCTCAGTGTTGAAGTTCAGTGATTTCAACCTATGAGATCGCAAAAAATACAATATGCTTGCCCCATATAAATACTCAACCAGGATGAAGGGGAAGAAATCAAAGATAACCCCTAGCCATGGACGATGACCCTTGTGTAGTCCACATTGTTAAATGTAATGAATATCCCACACTTTGGAAGGCACCAAGAAGTCAACACCTATGTCAAGATACTACTTTCATGTTACCATGGAAGCTACTTATGGATAGAGCATCGTATCACAATTGATCCAACGTTCATCCATAGGATCACAAGATTGAGTATGCAAGGACCCGACCCGCAGGATTTATATCTAGGAAAATCCACAGATCACGTGTTAGCACAGAATATCAAGGATACCTACGAAAATGTTGAGAAGGGGATGTGAGGCTACATGGTAACTTCCATCCAGAATTTCACAGCGTGCCTAGCATGCCAGTTAATAGCTGGAAGAATAGTAAGGAATAATAGACCTACTCGGGTCACAGTCTTTGTTGTGGACCTTGCAGGGAAGTACGTGGAAGGCCTACATATGAATTGGGTGAAGTACCTAGTTAATTAGTTCGAATTAGACTACCACGAAGCATAGAATCAGGGCTACGAGTTTCACTTTAGATGGCTCCAGATCGTCATAGTGTTTGTTTCCTGGAAGATGTCGGAAGGTGCGACCTTCCCAGATATTGAGTCATTCAAGTTGCTTGTTGTGAAGTTAACCACACTCTGGTACTCGAGTGATATGAAAAAAAAATGGTAGTCGAATGTTGTTTTTCATACATACTACCTCCAACTGAAGAGAGCCATCGAAGCTGAACCTCGCATGACTCTGAATTCCCTACAAAGGTTATGACCCCTGATGAAGTTTTTCACATATAGATACTTCATTTATATTACAACGTGATCTGATGAACATAAGGAGAATCTTCATTCGTACTACAAGCTCATGGAAGAGGACCTTGAGAAGATCACTAAGGACTAGTCTGCAGACCTCCTTATCCACTCTAACCCTACAGAGATGTCTGACCCTGAACTGGACATCTCGAAGGCCACTCACAAAAAAAAGAGCACACCTAGAACCAGCAGAAGGAATAATACTGACGAGGTCCAAGACTAAAGAAATGCCTATGGAAAGGTTGTTTCAGTATCACCTGACCAAGGGGGTGATGACAAATTCGAAGAGATAAATTGCAAAGAAGATGAAAATAATCAAGGAGAAGTAACACCGCCTAGAGATGAGACTGATTCTTTGAATAAGATGAAGGTTTATCCCCAAAAATCCTCTTCCCAAAAGAAATCTAGAGCCAGTGTAACCAAGATGAATATTGTACTCACTATCGATGATTTTGACATCATCATAGCAGCTCTAAACAATGATTCACTGGAACTCATGGAGAAACAAGAAACCAAATAGGATGAAATGTATGATAGAATTGAATTCGAATTTGGAGGAGTGCATCAAGCTCTTCAGTCCAGTCACGTAGTCTCCACTACACCCCTGCCATCAAGATAACCATAGTTGGGAGAGGAGCCAGCCTAACTTTGTCGACTAGTTGATATGGTTGAAGGTCACCTTCATTGCGCACAAGAAGAAACAAAGAAAGCTACCCAAGCCTTGAAGCAAGTGCAAGGTGTAATTGTTGAACAACACAGAGTTGTAGAACAGAAGAAGGTTGCTCTCCAGGAAAATTTTGAAGAGGAGAAAGCACATATGCAACAGGAAAAAGAACAGTTGCTCGTGGAGCAACTCCAAGTGAAAGAAGAAGTCAACAAAGCACTTTTCTCTATGATAGGATTATAACCATAGACAAAAGACCAATTCACGCATAAAATAGAGCAGCTAGTGGAAGCTATCCAATAGCTACAATAGAGAATAGAATACTTAGAGCTCCACACAGTGCCCAATACTCTGTAGGATATAAGGGATCAAAGGGAAGCAATTGCTCGAAGTGAAATCAAAATAATAAAATTCCTTGCCATGGAATGCAAGAAACTGAGTGATCGCAGTGCGCAGACGTATGAATGAATCACTAAGAATCCATATTTGAAGGCACTAGAGTCATAGCTCCAGGAGGTGAAGCAACAAGCAAAGACAATACAAGTGCATTTGAAGCCCCTATCATCTATGGAAAGAATGAAGTGATCCCAGGAGTAGTGCACCACCTAACAATAGGTCCACACTATTCAAACCACAGTTATGGAAGTAACTCAGAAGCTCCAACCTATACAGGATGAGGCTTTCCAACTGTTTGAAAACATCAAAGGTTGAGGAGAATAACTAGAGAAAGTCATCACTGCAGCTGAATAGCACCTAGAGGGACCTATCAACGAAGAAGTCATCCAAGAGTTCGTTGAATAGGAGGTCATGGCATAACAACAAGTCAAAGAAGCTCAAGCCAAGATCGATGATTTTGAGGTAGAATTAACAAGATTAGAGTGAATCAGGATGAGTCACAAGTGAGTGTTGGGTGCATGTTGGACCTTGACCAATTTTTGTGGATTCTTGGTCATGTTTGACCTATTTTTTGGACTTCGACAGGCTATCAAAGGCGGAGCACAAGATGAAGCAAAGATCATAGGATATCGACCCCTTTTTAGGGCCTTTTTGGGTTTTGGGAATATGGAATGTGTATGGGAATGTTGGCCCATGGTTTTACCCATGTTTAGGCCCGATTTTAATATATATATAGAATACTAGGCGATGTAAAGAAGAGTGAGTTGGAGTAAGTTGTCAGTAGTGCTAAGTGCTATTGTTTGATCTATGGGATCAAGAGTTGTAAGTGCTTTGTGCATACTGTGTGAGGCTTTCAAGGCTAGTGCAAGTAACTATAAGAGACTTTGTGAAGGCTTGGTGTTGTACCCTAGCTTGAAGAAGAAGGATCTGGAAACTAGTGCATTTGGGTGAAATTCCAATGGCACATTCGACGTAATTGCTATTTTATATTGTCAAAAGAACGACAAACATCGAACCCCCTAAAACGTCGTTTCAGAGGACGTCGCTTTTCCAAAAATAGAGTTTTCGTCTGTATTGTGACGTTATATGATGCCACGTGTCATCATGAATTGGATTGTCCAACCCCCATATAAATGTCGTAAGACCGATGTCTAGGTCATGGAAATACCGATGTCATGGGCGTGGCAAGAGAGACACTCTTGATGTTGCAAGAAAGATGCTTCAAAGGTGGAAAGAGAGACGTTCTGAGGGTGGAAAGAGAGACATTTTAGAGGTGGCAAGAGCGATGGTTCAAAGATGGAAAGAGCAATGTTCTGAAGGTGTCAAGAGTGACATTTTAAAGGTGGAAAGACGTTTCATAGGTGGAAAGAGAGACGTTGTGAAGGTGGAAAGACCGACGGAATGAGGTATCAGCTCCGACATGGTTGCTATGGGAGCGACACTCTTGGACATGGAAAGAACGACATCCTAGAGTTCCCAGCTTCAATGTGGTTTCTATGGGAGAGACACTCTTGGATGTGGCAAGAGAGACGTCATGTAGGTGGAAAGAGTGGCATCTTGGATTTACTAGCTCCGTTGTGGTTGCTATGGGAGTGACAATCATGGAGGTGGAAAGAGAGACGTCTCGGATGTGGCAAGACCAATGGAAAGAGAGTGAAATATGTTGCAATTGTGATGGTGTTGTAGGTATTTAAAAAAAAAATACAATATCAATATCAAGACCTATGAAACAAACAAACAACTATAGGCAAGGAACTAGTGACAACTAGAGGGTCTGAATATGTTTAATTGTTGATTTCTTCCTGGAGTAATTCTTCCTATAATTTTGATCATACTTGTTGCTAATTTGAAGATTGTGAGCCCCTCTGTTAATATGTATGCATCCCTCTTCGAGCCATCATGGAAGATTAGTATGTCATACACAAAGAGTAGATGGGTAATGGCCAACCCATTTGATATTTTGATACCAGAGAAACGTCCTCCCACCTTTGCCTCAGTCAAAAAATGGCTTATGCTTTCTGCTACAAGTAGAAAGAGTAGGGGAAATAGTGGGCAACCTTGTTGAATTCCCCTCTTTGCTTGAAAAAATTCTATGGATGAACCATTGAGTAAAATGGAAAAGGAGACCAAGTTTAAGCATGCCATTATGTAGTTGAAAAAATATAGTCCAAAGCCCAGATGTATCAGAAGCATTCTGATGTATAACAGTTCACCCTATCGAAGGCTTTGGATAGATCTAGTTTTATCACCGCTTCTCTCATCTTCTTTAGTTTGATGTTGTGCAGACCTTCTTGTGCTACTCTGATCGCCTCATGAATTTGCCTGCCTTCAAGAAAGCAGAACTATTCCCCCAAGATGTGTTTTTGAGAGGATTACTTTTTGAGCGTTCTTGAGCATCTACCGCTGTGAACATCCAACCTGGGAGTAAGGATTACAAGATCTTAACCACTTCTAATTTGTCCCCTAGAGTTTCCTACAGTAGAATGACATCTGACGAGCATTGTTCAACCAATCTTCGTAAGGACGATTTTTTATTGGGGTTCGCCAACCCCCGACAATTGAAGGAGAGGATTTTCATGAGGTAAATCCATCCTAGAGTGGATTTTCTATAAGCACCCATTCAATCAAAGATTGTCTACCTGAACCTAGATCAATTCTGGCCCGATCTTGTGCCATATATAAATGTGATTTACGACCTCTACGTTTGCCCATCGAATGTGTTTGAGGTAGTGACCCCAGTCCCCTACTGGAGGACATGGGAGAACCACTCTCCAAGGGATCCTCTTTTATCACCGATCTGCTCCTAAGGTGGTAATATACTATGTTATCTTCAGAAGAGGAGTCAATAGAGGCTGAGGGAGTGTCGAGGGTAAAAGGGACATTGGTAGGAAGAAAATTTTCCATGGAGGTAGGGGAGGGGATGATAGTTGTAGAGGGAGGATTGTTTATATTTGGTGTATAAGGTAGTTCAGTGGAGGTTAAGATCCCAATCAATGAAGTATATTCTAACTCCCCCAATTTTAAGGAGGGTGTGACAAGAAAAGGTGTGAAAATTGACAAGGAGGAGGAGAAGGGGTAGTGTAAGGAGGATAGACTGGCACATGATAGAGACTAAAAAAAAACAAGTGGGGTGAAAGACTCCAAAGTAGTATGCGAAGCAGCTAAGATTGACATACCTGTTAATTTGTGTTCTCATCGGAGAATATGATCCAGGGAAGGTGAGGAGAGAGGATCGATAGTTGAAGGCACTTCCTACCCTGAACCCTGATGGCACCCTCTGTCTAAACCCTGACCCACCGATTGATTATCTCTAGTGTTATGGAGAACCTATCTTTTGAAGTGCCTTATGCCCTGTCGTGGTTCCACTTCTTTTATGGAGGAGAGATGGAGGAGCTTGTCCCTCTTTTCATTCGGTATTTTCCCTTGAACGATATTGGACCATTTTTCACACTGTGCCCATAGACATGGCATCTATGACACCTAAATGGGATTCCCTCGTAGTCCAGGGTTTGTACAAAATCCCCAGCGACCAATTCTATGAGAAGCTCCTGATATAAACCCTTCCGTAGATTGATCAGGACCAGTATGTGAGCCACTGTCATAAGACCAGTGACTTCAAAGGACATATCCATCTCAAGGTAACTACTCAGAAGATTTCCAATTGCCGCAAATCAATGTGTATTCTAGTATTGCATCGGGAGGCCTAGGAGTCTAACCCAAATGGGTTCCTCATCGAACTGCTCATGCTTCACATCAAAGGTAGGTGTCCAATGTTTGAGGAGGGTTGGGGTAGCTACGATTCTCCAAACCTTCTTAAGAACCCAATCTACAACAACTCTGGAAGATAAAACAAAAGTGAACCACCCTCTGGTAAGTGGTCTGATATGGGGAATATTGGAGATCTCTGGTATCCAGTAGTTATGTACCCAACTTTTGAGATAATCCATGCCCAGTTTTTTGCCTCTAACCTTACTCACCACTACTCTTTCAGATAGATCCAAAACCTTGTCCATTGCTACGTTCTCCCCAAAGACAAATCTCCTAGCACTAGTTCTTTCCCTGGCACACCTGATAGATTTAATTAGTCGTCCTTCTAAGATGTGTTGGCTGTTGTTTGAATTATCCCCCCTTTTTGTAGTAGGAGTGTGCTTCTTGTTTTCGAAGGAGATGTCAAAAGGAGAAGAATATTTGTCTAATCCACGAACAAGCCTAGAAGATGGCAGCAGGAGAACTTTCAATAGAGGTTTATCCACCTCCTACACCCACACAACAACTAACAAAAACATGGAAGGGACTTGGCATAGGCTGAGTTGATATGAAACTAAAGGAGGCCAAGCACTGTCACAAAGGAGGCTACAATATCAGTCACAAGGAGGCCGTAAATACTGAACCAAGGAGGCCACAGACCAAGAGAACAGTCCGCCACTTTCTTTAGGAGGAATGAATGAGTGTGTGTAAAAGTGAACGAGGAAGGGTGCATACTTATACTTTGAGGCAAGGGTTAGGGTAAAATGAAATATAATTACAATATGGGAAAAGCATAAATTCATATAGTTGTTGCTCATCTATATTAAATGGAGAGTCTGCATAGATAATTGTGTATATACACTACTTTGAAAGGACTTGTTTGGCATAGAGAAAATTATGTTTAGACATTATCTCATCATATTTATGTAAGAACAACCCCATCAAATTTGAGGATCCCAAAAATGCGATTTAGATTTGGATTCAGAAATGAAATACTATATACATTGATTCAGATTCATCATAGGGTCAATCA